>CM072708.1:5103963-5153927 GCA_036884735.1 Huso huso | reverse complement strand
ATTAAGACCAGTCCTTGGCAACATATGACCTTAATACTGAAGGTCTGGTAACACTGAAGTCAAGGAATTGGGACTGTAATAATACAGTACTAGGAATCTGACTATTTAGTGTTCCAGTCAACAAACCTACTGTTTAAGCAACTGTCAATAGCGTGTCCACCATGGAACTGATTCACCTGCCATAGCACTGTCAATAGGGTGTCCACCATGGAACTGATTCACCTGCCATAGCACTGTCAATAGGTGTCCACCATGGGGCTGCAGTGTCTGTCAAAAAACTTGACAGTTCCTTAAAATAGCGTACATTTTGCATTGTCAGAAAAAAATTGGATTGAAATGCTGAGTCACATGAGCCTGACTTACACTCCGAGCTTCCTCAAATGATTTCTGCTCTCCTTCTCAGCCTTAAATCGGTTTAAACACACAATAATACAGAGGGTCCTTATAATGGTGTAATAATAGCACAGTATCTGAGACTAAATGGCAATGCTATAATGGTTCTGTATTATACTGAGGGGCAATGGTAGCACAAGTATAGAGCAGCTACAGTGGGGTGAGGCTGATAGAATGGGACCACGGTATGCTAACTATACCCTTCCCAAATTATCTTCAATGGCAATGCAGACAGGCAGACAATATGCTACAGTATCTGTCTGTGTCTCTCTACTGTGCAACTATATCCCAAGCCTTTGTGCAGTTTGCTATCTACAGTTTTAACAGGGTAATACACTGTAGTGGGATTTTGTTATACATTTCAAGAAATGGCTAAAGTCTGTTTATAATGGGTTTGTCCTTGACTCTAACGCAGCCAGCTCACTCAAACATGTTTTTTGTTTTCATCTTTTTATCGCTTGACGTCACCAAATTATTTTAGTAGCTGCTATTTGGATGAAAACCGCTTTCATTTGTCATCTAGAACAAAAACTACCTTTTCTTTTCTAATTCAGGATACTATTTGAAATTATGTTACAAATTAATACTTTTGTGATATTAAAATCCAGTAGTAAGGTTTTAAAAGCCATTCTCTTACTTCTTATTGTAGCACATTAATCACTGGCCCCTCTTAAAAAGAGGGCTAACCATCTTTAAAATCCATTCTCTGACCTCTTATTGGCTTAAACTGCAGTTACAATGTAAGTCTAGTACAGCCTATTGATCTCAAATGTAATTCCAGTGAAGTCTAGTGATCTCAAACTGCAGTTACAATGTCATTCTAGTGATTTCAAACTACAGTTATTATTATTTATTTCTTAGTGGACGCCTTTATCCATGAGATGTACAATTGTTACAAGATATCACATTATTTTTATATACAATTATCCATTTGGGTTTTATTGACAATCAGGTAAAGTATCTTACTCAAGGGTACAGGAGCAGTGTCTCCCACCTGGGATTGAACCCACAACCCTCTCGGTCAAGAGTTCAGAGCCCCAATCACACTCCACACTGCTGCCCTATTTACAATGTAATTTAGTGCAATCTAGTCTAGTGCTTAAACTGCATTTACAGTAATTCTGGAAATATTTTGTTGAGTCAAGGATAGAAACATGACTTTTCTGGGGTCATAAAGATGTAACATTATGTAAAGCATGTTGATAATTAAGAAATATTATTTCTACATTGGAGAAAGAAAAGGATGTAATTACAAAAGTGAAACAGACACATTTATTTAAAAGGCAGATAGATAGATAGATAGATAGATAGATAGATAGATATAGATAGATAGATAGATAGATAGATAGATATTCAAAATGTATGCAAGCTAAATCATAGCAAATAAATAGCTATAGTCAATTTTGTGATGTAAAGTAAGAGCGGGCTCTTTGCTGCCATCTGCTGGTCATGCTAGAGACTGCAGGCATGAAGTAAAGGGAAACACGTACAGGTCGTGTCTGTCTCTTGTCGACTCAGGCATTTAAACAGTAGTTGTTGCTGCTGTAATTTACGCTTCAGAAATTAGGGTTGAGACAAACGACACTTGCATAATTAAGCCATCGAACCACGCAATTAACAAACTAGCGCCAACTAAAAGTGTTTGCAAAGACGAAAGCTTTAATGTGACAACCTTCAGTTGTGGTATATGCAATTAAGAAAGTTATTGCTTTGGAACAAAAATAAATACATAATGTTCAGTTCGGCTAAATGTCGCTATTACCTCATTAAATTCCATTTTTATACCGCTGGGTGTGTATGCTTGTGTTGTTTTTTACGTAATGTCGTGAAATTTAGTGGTGAAACTAAATTTACCGACGTCAAACTAAAACTATAATGGCAGTATTTATATGACTGCCTGGTATTTACTATTCACCCTCCAAATCTATGTTACACGGCAAAACAACAGAGAAAATTACTTTACCAGATTTTTTACGTAGCAACAGCATTGATGATGTAAAAAAAAAACAACCGAGGACACGACCTCTGTCTCATCATATACTAGTTATGGCCATGGTGATGAGGTGATGGCGTATTATTGAACTGCTTACCATTTAAAACAAACTGTATTTACAAAAAAAGTTTCTCAAAATGAGATTTTATTTGGATTAATGAAAATGTGTTGGATTTTTGGACTTTTCATACAGGATTTTTTTTTTTTTAACCTTACATAACACGTGTCTGAAAATGTACTAAATTAAAATATGTTTACAAAACGAAATTCTACCAGAATTCTCATGCTTTGGGCATTATTAGCTCGATTAAATGAACAAAATATGCTGATTAAAAAGAAGATATTTATAAATACAGGTTTTCAAGCTTACATTTGCTGAACGTCGGATCTCAGGCGGCTCTGTACATAGAAGACGCGTGTGCCAGCTGCTGTCTAGGCGGAAAAACAAAACTGGGGAAACCTGACTATAAGCACAAATGGCGTTCGTTTCAATTGACGTATTAACTGAAGAAATTTCCGTTTTTAAGGGATGACAGAACAGCTGTCGTGTCAGTTTTACCCTATTGTTCTTTCAACTTTTTTTCTAGTTGGGGCGTTTGTTGTGAAAGTCATCAAACATCCCACACAGCCATACGATGCCGGGCGGATCCGCTGCATAGCGGCACAGTCGGTCGGCTCGCAGTCGCAGCGGCAGTAGCAGTTGGGCCAGTTCTGGCACGATGTCACTGACCATCGTATTTAGAAGGAGATAAACTACAACACCGCCCAGTGCTGGCCCAATGTCGGAAAAAATATTATTTTTTATATGTACATACATTTACTAGGATTAGCTAAAAATAAAAATCAATCATATTTTGTGTTCAGTATGTGAACCTGTAGTAACAGTGAATATTATAATAGTTTTATAATAATAAAACAATCAGATCTTTATCCTTATAATTTTCTGTTATTGCATTAAGTGTTTATTTTATTATTTATTACTCAACACAATTTTGCTGTTTTGTTACATTTGTGAAGTGTCTTTATGGGCACTATATAAAAATAAGAAATGAAGTAGAAAACTGACCTACATAAAAAAAAAAAAAATACCAGTAAGTAAAAAAATACGAGTGTTCGATTTAAAAATATTCACGCGCACAAGCAGACTGAGCGAGTTTAAACCAAGAAACTGCTCGAGCTGAGTCACAGAAGTTGGAGACAGTTGAACTAAGGGAAGAAAAACATTAGATAAATTGATAAATTTGACAAATAATTGTATATAAATAATAAATAATTGTATATAGTGAGAGTTAGTTATATAGTTATTTTTTTTTTCATTCATTTGAAGCAGCCCTTTTAACAAGGTAAGATTATTTAATTTAATCGACTGTATAGCTAGGCTATATCATTTGAAAACTAAACGATAAGTGTAGCTATACATGCTAAGTACAAGTATTTAATTATTATTATTATTATTTATTTATTTATTTATTGTCAGGGGTGTCAGTGTAAAGGATTTTTTCAACATCGACTTTATTATAAAAAAACAAAAAAACATACACGCTTATGGTATACTTTTTCTATCACATTTATCATTTGACCTATATTATGTTTACTATAAGATAAAATACCGGCAGAAAAAAAGTTAGTTACCTTTGAAAAAGATACTGCTATATGGTTCTCATGTTATTATGAACCTCAATACCCATCGAGGGGACGAGGCAGAATTAAGCCCCAAATATGGGAATAGTTTCCTAATGGTGGATAGAGATTTTACTTACCTGCCTATATTTATATATTTTTGTAAATATTGCTTTTTTATTATTATTTTAATCAACATAATACATACCAAAAATGGTACATTTGGCAGAATTTTGTATTTTTGTGGTATCAGTTATATACGTATTTTCGAGGTTTTGAAAGGTCCCATTGGTGTTGTGGCTCCCATAAGCACCGCCCTGTAGTGTGTGGCTAACAAATACCAGAACATAACCAAAACAGAGAACACTGACAAAACAAACAGAGCACATAATAAACACTAAAAGAAAATATATTACGAATAAATAAATACATTGTTGTGGTTGTTTTATTTATGTAGGATAAGTATTGCATGTAATTGCAACAACGTTTTCAGTTCTTAGCAGCAGTTACCCAGCAAACAGGTAACGTAACCGTAATGTTACTTGTAGGTTGTCTTTTGGTTAGGTTATTACAGAACGTTCTGCAAACCTTCGGCCAACGTTATTAGTATATTCACCTTGCCAACAGAAATGTGTTTCATTGTCATTATAATGTTGATTTGCAATTAATTAGAGTTGAATGATGAAGAGGAAAACGTAATCTTGGAAAAAAGTTAGCAGATAATGTTCTTATAACGTTCCTGCAACATTACTAAAAAACTGGTCTTGGATGCGAAAGGTTATTTTGGTGACGTTTTTCAGATAATGCATAACACCAGCTTTGCAAAACTGCTTTATAAATGCGGTGTATTTGTTGGATCGGCACAGCCGACAGTCACACGTCACAACAGCTGGATTGTACCATGATAGCGAACTCGGAAAAAGACGGTAACTTGGTTTATTATTCCAATGCTGCTGGCCGTAGTCTACGCCAAAAATAATACATCTGACAGCACTCTATCACCAACAGGCTTTCTTGCTGGGGTTTCAGACAGTTGTATTCACTCAACATTTGACTGCACTGCCCTATCCAGTCCCAATTTATCATTTTAAGCCAGCCCACCCGGCCAGCTAACGTCTTTCGCGCTCTTTAGAAATGACCCCCCAAAAAGAACCTGTAACCCAGCGCGACTATAGCAATTTCAGGTCTAGGTCATACGAGATTAGTTGTGAGGTCTGGCAGTTCCGCCAAGATCACCTTGCAGACCAGATGAAAGGTCAAGATCAATTCGCAGATGGGATGAGAGGACCCTACAAGGTCAAGTTTAGGGAAGACCCGTGCCGTTCTCTCATTGCAGTATGTTTTCATTTTATTACCTTATTTTATTCAAACAATAGCATTTTTTTTAACAACCAATCCATATGCTTGTTTATTTACTACTTTACTGTCTCTTACGTTTCTTGTAACAGCAAACCCTTCCATCTCTAGAGAATGCCACCAGAAGACCTCCGACTGAGTAAGTTGATCATTCATCTTTCTATCTTTAAAATCTTTGTTTAATTTAATTTCCAAATGCTCCAACTGTTTTCTGTAGTAATTGGTATTTTGTTTGGAACCAGAGATTTAAATTGTTTCTAGCAATTCTGTTGATTTTTGTACACCCAATTCTTCTTATAGCTCATATGATTGTTGCATGATCTTGCAGTTAATTACATGGTCTTTGCTTTAAAAAAAAAGTCTTGTTAGTTGTTTTGGTTAAATCAACAGATGCAATAAAATGTCTGCAAAAAGAAAGTTCATCACTGCAGAACATTACTGCATTGCATCTCTGAATTATCATCACTAATTGCTATAAATGTCTGTTCTAATAGATTTTCAGAGGAGTGTCCTCATGAAGCTTGACAGCATTCTTGAGAAGAAGCAGGAAGGCTTGGTCTATTGTAGAGGGTGGTTTTCTTCCTTGGCAGCAGTGTGGAGGACATTGACAATGTGTTTCCTCGACCCTGGCAGACCATAGAAGAAGAAATGGAAAATATGTGCACCCATCTGGATAAAGATGCTGACTTGAGGAAAAAAATGGTATAAAGTTTTCACTATTAGGACTAAACTTTATATTAAGTGGGATAATGATTGATTTTTGGTAGATTTAATGGTATGTGTAACATTGTACATAGTTGAAATTGTAATATATATATATATATATATATATATATATATACACAGTGCCTTACAAAAGTATTCAGACCTGACCAATTCTCATATTACTGAATTACAAATGGTACATTGAAATTTGTTCTGTTTGATTTTTTATTTTTAAAACACTGAAACTCAAAATCAATTATTGTAAGGTGACATTGGTTTTTATGTTGGGAAATATTTTTAAGAAAAATAAAAAACTGAAATATCTTGCTTGCATAAGTATTCAACCCTGTGCTGTGGAAGCTCCCAGTTTGCACCGATGAAAGAAATTGCCCTAATAATGACACAGTTACCTTACCATTGGCCTCCACCTGTGAAACCAGTAAAGTTGCTGTCACATTTTCTGGATAAAAACCCCACTAATGTTGAAGGATCATTGGTCAGGCTGTGAATCTGAAGGAAAATGAAGACCAAGAGCATTCTGCAAGTTAGAGACAAAGTAATACAAATGCATAGATTAGGGAAAGGGTGCAAAATAATATCCAAGTGTTTGGATATCCCAGTGAGCACAGTTGGATTAATGATCAGGGAAGTGGGCTGCATACACCACCCAGGCACTGCCAAGAAAAGGCCCGTCCCTCAAAACTCAGCGCTCAAACAAGAAGGAGACTTGTGAGAGAAGCCACAGAGAGGCCAACAATCACTGTGAAGGAGCTACAGAGTTCAGTGGCTGGGGAGGAGTAATGGTGCACCAGTCAACCATATCAAGAGCTCTGCATAACACTGGCCTGTATGGGAGGGTGGCAAGAAAAAGTCCGTTACTCAAAAAGTACCATCTGAAAGCACGCCTGAGTTTGCCAGAAAGCACAGTGACCCAGCGATAATGGGGAAAAGGTTTTGTGGTCACATGAGACCAAGATAGAGCTTTTGGCCAAAACTCAAAGCATTATGTGTGGTGCAAACCTAACACTGCCCATGCCTCAAGACACACCATCCCTACAGTGAAGTATGGTGGTGGCAGCATCATGCTGTGGGATGCATCTCATCAGCAGGGACTGGGCATCTTGTTAAAATTGAAGGAAGAATGGATGGAGCAAAATACAGGGAAATACTGCAAGAGAACCTTCTTCAGTCCACTAAAAACTGAAGCTTGGGGAAATTCACCTTTCAGCAGGACCATGATCCCAAGCACAAGGCCAAAGCAACATTGAGTGGCTCAAGAACAAAAGGTGAATGTCCTACAGTGCCCAGTCAAAGTCCTGATCTCAATCCCATTGAGAATCTGTGGCACTATTTGAAAATGCGGTCCACAAGCGTCGTCCAACCAAACTGAACAACCTGGAGCAAATCTGCCAGAGGATTGGTCCAAAATGTGTGCAAAGCTGGTACATACTTACCCCAAAAGACTTAAAGCTGTTATTGCAGTGAAAGGTGGCTCTACCAAATATTAATGTGTGGAGGTTGAATACTTATGCCAAGCAAGATATTTCAGTTTTTTATTTTCTTAAAAATATTTCCCAACATAAAACCAATGTCACCTTACAATAATTGATTTTGAGTTTCAGTGTTTTAAAATAAATATCAAACAGAACGAAATTTCAATGTACCATTTGTAATTCATTAATATGAGAGAATTGGTCAGGGTCTGAATACTTTTGCAAGGCACTGTATATATATATATATATATATAATTATATATATATATATATATATGGCATTTTCTGCTACCATTATCTAAATAGTTTGTAACTACATCAGTTTTTTAATATGGACTATTCCTGAGTTCCATTGAGGGACTGACCTGGAGACACAGTGCGAAAATGATACATAGCTGTTTACAAACAAGCTTATGTGGCGCTACAACATGAAGGCCAGAAATGGAAAGCTGAGGTTCCATTAAAGGTAACCAATGATTCTAAATCTGATGCTAAACACCTCTGGGTTACGTAAACTGAGGCAGAAGCGATTTTAAGGGGAATTCCATTTATTCTCCCCTTTAAACACATTTTAACAGGAAAGATAATAATTAAACCACTGCAGATGCGTGGAAATGTATTAATTGCAAGACTACATCCCCTGCTTTCCCAATCTACACGTTGTTTCAGTAGCAGTGACAATCAGAAACTTAACTCATCACAAGGAAGGCTGTCACCATTTCCCCTAAACGTGATTGATGCTAACCGGGCTGATTTGTGCACGGCTGTTCTGTGCTGTGTGGAACTGAATCTCCATGTTTCAATATTGAGACAAAAAATTGTTTATTCCACAGAATAAAATAATACATGTAAACAAATAGCAAATAAATGAACCTGTAACAATGTGCTGTGGAGTTGCTGTCTGATTCAGACTGTTGAAGACGCTTTTCTTCTCACCCATCATAGTACTGAAATAATGTTAGATTGAAAAACAAGGGCGGGAATGTAATCTTGCGATTAACATTTCCACAGCTTCTGCGTTGTTTTAATTGTTATCTCGTGTTAAGAGGTGTTTACGGGAGAATAAACGGAAATCCTTTAAATTCTCTTCTGCCTTCCTTACGAGCTGCCTCTGATGGGTGGTGTAAACCAAGTTCTAGGAAATTGATTACACAAGTGGTGGCCTTGGCATAATGGCTTCAAGCTGTTGTAACCTTTGTGAGGGGAGACTGATAATGTCTTAATTGTGGTAATTTAAGGATTTTTTTGTATTGCTTAATGGTAAATTATAGCAAAGCCAGTAAAGTGGTTGCAAAGTCTCACAGATGTGAAGCATGGCAATAGAGTGCATATTATTTTATTGTTTTGTAATGTTTGGTGACAGGACACTTCATAAGCCAAAATAATACTAATTCACATAAATGTATTTTATATATATATATATATATATATATATATATATATATATATATATATATATATATATATATATTATTATTTTTTGTAGAAACAACCAAATGGAACCACAAGGTGACCAGGACAGAGGTGGAGTTGAAAGTAGGGGAGACTCTGAAACTGGCACCACATCGAGAAACAAAATCAGGTATGCAGCCATGACGCCTCCTTCACTTTCCTTCCATTTAGGTAACCAAGTAAGAGATTATGCCATATTTGGTCAAATGGGCCCATAATACATTATGGACTGGATTTAATAGGAACGAGCTGTTCTCTATCAACAAGTGGACATGTACATCATGTACATTGAGAACTAATGTGTATCTGTATATTACTAAACAACTTAAGTGACTACAATTAAACTTGAATTAAATACATACTGTTTTTTCCTTTTAGGAAAGGCTGAACAAGTCAAGGAAAGGGCAGAAGATGAGGCCAGCGGACTAATGATGAATTGATTTAAAATTATATATATATATATATATATATATAAGATCATAAATAAAGAACATGTTGATGAAAATGAATAGTTGTTGCTCCTTTTATTTGCTCAAATTTATTGTTCACAAAGGTTCTCAGAAGGTTATTAAATAACGTTAGGAAGTAACGTTCTATGAACAAATAGAGAACTTTCCATATTAACGTTTTCTAACGTTACTTGGTAACGTTCTTGTAACATTCTGATAACAGAAAATTGTTTGCTGGGTAGTTACGATTCTTTTTTTTACGTATATGGCTAAAAGTAAATAATTTAAAAATGTAAAATACAATGTGTTTAGTTAAGCATAAGTTACTATGTAAATACTATTCAAATTTTAAAGATGTATAATAAAGCACATAATAAAATGACTACCTATAATTGTTGGTGACTTTTAAAACATAGGTAGTGGTGTTCTTAAAATCTCAGCGCATCTTTTTTAAATTATTTTCTAGGTTTCTGTTGTTTATTATGACATATCAAGTTGGATATATCTGCTTTTATTTCTTAATATTATTTTTAAGTTGTTCATTTCTCTTTAAGTGAGTCTCTACTAGTACATTTGCAGTAGTTTAATTTCATTTAATAGCTATAATATGGTTAGGGCTAATTCATTTAAGCAACAGTATTTTTTTAAAAGTTAGCTGTGGACCAGTTCGAACCCCAGCTACCAGTGAAGGACTGCAATTTTAGGAATATAATTGTTAATTTTCCAAAACCGGGCCAAATGTGTATCGTATGGCTTCAAGCCGGTTGCCGCATTTGGGCAGTAAGTGGGCCAGTTGTACCATGCGTATGCCAGATTAGGGCCGAGAGTGGGCCAAATGTGCTTCATATGGCTCTAAACCGCTTAGTCGCATTTGGGCCAACACATAAGCCAACATGTTGAGGTGCAAAGACACCGGGCCAATACCGGCACCGAACCTGGGCCAGTTTGGCCGGCGGAACTGGGCCAGTGTTGGGCCAAAATAGTTTGGTTGTCTGGGATGTTGCTGCTTATGTGGTACATTAGATTATATTTAGCTATATTTTGTAAATATGTTTGTAATTTCTTTATAATCTGCAAATGCTATGGTCTGGCAGAATGTTGTGTTTTAAACATTACACTTGTGTAACCTAACCCAATGCACAACTGCACAGTCAACTCACACACAGATTACACATGTTAATATAAGCTTTTGTCTGTTTTTATTCAGGTGTAATTACTTCTAAAAGCGGTAACTGTTCCAGTGGCTGCCTCTAATCAAGTTGAGAGTGTACCTTCTCTTGCACTCTTTGTAAGACAGACCCCCCCAGTGATGGTATTTTTCCAGTTTCCCCCCATTCTTTTGCTATACATGTACCATAGTTTACCTTGGTTTGCAATGTTAATTAATTTAATATGCGTTACCATACCTTGTCTAAACTTGATTAGAGGGAGGCACGAAACAGTAGCCCTAAGTTCAGGGAGCTGCAGTATTTGTACTACTGTAATACCATATTGTAGCGATCTCAGTTAACGCAGGCCAGGGCGAGGCAATTCACATACAGGCGGAGGGCGGGCGCAAACCCGGGACCTCTCGCACTAAAGCATAGCGCCGATACCGCTGTACTACCTCTGCAACCAACACTGCCTCCCTGTATGATAGTGCCTCCCAGAGGCATTATAATATGGAACTAACCTGTCTGTATGGAGCGCCATTTGTACCAAAACTATCCAGTCGTTAGTTTGTCAATTTGTTTGTCAATTCGTGAATTTGTCAATTTGTTAATTTGTTTGTCAATTCGTGAAATTTGTCCAGCAATTCATCTATAAATGTGTCAATTCATACAGTAATTCATAAACAGATTTGTTAATTCATCTAATAATTCATTCATTAATTTGTCAATTCATTAATATGAAAGACGGACCTGCAAATTTCCAATCAACCAGACAAACTTCCCAACTGTCAATCTCGCATTGTGCCGAAAACACTGCAACCTTTATAGCCATGGGAGCACACACTAATATTTTAATCCATAAAAAATCAGCCTCACTCCAAATCCAGCCTCAATCCATCTTTCAAAAGATATTCTATTTAACAAGATACTTGACTGTGCTGATTTTCAATGGAACTTCCGGTCTCACTGCATGCAAAGCATTGTGGTATATAGAGTTAGGCAAAAAATTCTATGGAGAGTCAATGCAGACGTACGAAATGTTGCCGGTTTTCGCCATGTTAAAAAAATGCATAAAACTTTTGAAGTAGATTTCACATTTGCCCAAGGCCTTTTGAAAAAAACAGCAAATTATGACAATACGTAGTTATTATCAAAAATGCTATTTTCTAAGCACTGTCCCGTTCGTTGGCGCATGCGCAGAAAAATCTGTAGGCGATGCAACCAGGCAGGTCACATAGCACGGCAGTGCCGACAGGGTCAGCAAATAGAATCCGGTCCATCGAGGGTGTTTCGAAGCCAAGCCCGTATCTAGCCAGTCTAATGAGAGGTCGGAAAACTAGTGCCCTCTGGTGTGATGAGTCAAACACCAGGTGGGGGCCTTTTCTGGCTCCAGTAATGTAGCCCCAGTGTGCCCTGATGTACTCCAGCGATTGATAGGTTGGTGCCCTATAGTCTATGTTATTATGGGTGGGGTGGAGGTTCCTTGTCTGCTGGACACCGGCTCTATGGTCACTACCGTCACGGGGGAGGTAGAGGGGAAAGAGAACCTTGGTAAACTTAAAGTGCAAGGTAAGACACCCATGCTTATTTCGACAGGGACTGTAACTTTGGTCCCCTTCTGCAGCACTCTTGGAGCCAGGAGAAGGCAGTCTACCTTCTTTAATATTGCATAGGCTAGTCGAGGGTTAAGACCAACAGAACGCAATATGGACAAATACAGCTCCATGACGTTGAAGTTTTTGGCCCTAAAGTGGGCTGTTTCTGAAAAATTTAGGGAGTATCTGTTTGGGAATGCATGCACTGTTTACATAGATAATAATCATCTGAGTTATTTAAATACTGCTAAACTTGGTGCTGTGGATCAGCGTTGGGCTTCTCAATTAGCATCTTTTAATCTGGATATAAAATATCGGCCTGGTAAAGTTAATGGTAATGCAGATTTTCTCTACCGCCAGTATGTTTGTGATTCTGCTCAACAGGCAATAGACGGTGCAGTGCCATCGACTTTAACATTCTGGAGCCATCAAGTGACGGTATGGAGAATGTTTTGGTCCTTACTGATGTATTTGCTAAATATACACAGGCAGTGCCCACCAGAGATCAGCGGGCAAGTACTGTGGCAAGGGTGATGGTGAATGATTGATTTTATAGATTTGGGGTGCCGGGGAGGATCCACTCCGACCAAGGACGAAATTTTGAAAGTGAGTTGATTAAACAACTTTGTCAACTTTATGCGGTTAAGAAGAGCCGCACCACACCGTATCATCCGGAATGTAACGGTCAGTGTGAATGGTTTAACCAGACCCTCCATGATCTGCTGCGCACCCTTCCGCCTGAAAAAAGGCGTTGGACTGACTATCTTCCGCAGGTATTGTTCGCATATAATACAACTGAACATCAATCTACAGGTCAGTCCTCCTATTTCCTTATGTTTTTGCAGGGATCCTCAGTTGCCGGTGGACTTCCTTTTGGGAGTAGGTGATGAACAGCCTGTAGAGGGGCAGAGTCACAGACTGGGTGGAAACACATCAGGAAAAGCTTAAATCTGTCTATGAAGCGACTAAACGGCAGCTGGAGGCAGCTGCTGCTCGTCGAGGGAAGCTGCACAATCAAAAGGTGAGAGATACCACACTGAGCCTCTGTCAGCTAGTCTATCTAAAGAATCACCAGGTTAAAGGGCATAATAAAATTCAGGATATTTGGGACCCAACCCTTTACAGGGTAGTGCAGTGCCCCAGTGAGTTAGGGGCAGTTTATTCTGTGAAGCCAGTGGACAAGGCAGGCCCTTTAAAGCAGATTCATCGAACACAGCTCCATCCCGCAGGCATACAGTTACCTGATGACCATGCGACATCCCTAGAGGGGTTATTAGAGGACATGGTCCTCCCAGGCACCCCAGATTCAGATCAGTCAATATCGATCAGGACTCTTTTCTTGTGGAAGTAACTTCTGTTCTATTGTAGGCCTTCCTTTAGTGCCATCGTCCCCAATTATGGAAGCCAGGACTTCTTCATCCCAGCCTCAGGAACTGGATTTACCACTTTGTCGTACCCTTCGAACCACTGCAGGACAACATTCTAACAAATGTAATCTTCCTATGTCTGCAACGCCTATGCCAGGACCTGCCAGTGTGTCTGGGCTGTGGGTGGGACTTGAGGCTACAGCCCTCCCGGGTACTAGTCCAGTTAGCTGCCAAACTACCACTCTAACTTGTTTTTAGACCATGGCAGTGATTAGAACTTTTAGTTTGGCATCGACCCGGACGGCGATGATTTCAAAAGTGGGGTAGAATGTAGCAGGTGGACTGCAACAAGTAGGGAATCCTGTCTGTAAACACATTGGCTTCCCTTTTCTTAATTTCTGTTTCTTGTTATCATTGACTAATTGTTTTATTGGCAATTTGGGTGAGTTATATAAACCTACCATTTTGTCGAATTAGATTCAAACACGACCTGATCTGAGACACTGCTGGGATTGCTCCATAGATAGAACTTTTCTTTCTGCTGACTTTGGGCAAGGCTGGGTGGCGTACTGATTCTGTGTCCCTGCTTTGTTTGCTCAAGCGAGCATCAATCGCTGTTTTCACTAGGCTTTGTTTTCATAGGCTTTGTTTTCACTTATTGCGTTTTCACTTTAAAGAGATTTACTTTTATTTTTGTTGTCACCGATATTGTGTTTTGGAATTTATATTGTTGTGTTATTTTTGTTTATTTTTTTGATTGTGTTTTGTTTTTGAGAGACATATATACTCGAAGCTGCTGCTCACTGCACATTGACCCCATGAGAATGTTAGATAACTAGTTTAGTTTTTGTACTGATGCTAACGATTTTCTCTATGTTGCTTTACTACACTGACTGTTAAGTGTGCATTAACTGGTTAATATCATTAAGCACTGATGGGACTTTGGGGTTTCATTGCATTAGGATAAATGTGCATTTGAATATCTAATCCACCTATTAGGCAGCTAGTACTATTATGCACTCATGGCACTTTGACTTTGCTGCTATACATATTTAAATGAGACTATTGATTAGTGTATAAATATTGATTAGTGTATAAATATAGCACCTTGCTATTTTGCACATGAGACTTTGCCGCTATACATAATGAAATAATTGATCTATGTACAGTTATTGCATTTTGTTGTTTTTGCACACTTTCTCCTACTAGGTTTGGATCTTTAAGAGTATTAATAACTGCAAGCGATAGGCCTTCTGCACTTTAGTTATAGCTGAGCTGTCGGTGTCGTAAAGGAACGACTAATTTTTATTTGATATTGGATATTTCACACGTTACACCAACCTAGCTGTCTCTCTTTATGAGTAGATAGCACTGCTTGTGTTTAACTATTGTCTTAATTATTGTCTCAAGTTGCCTTAATACATCAATCTAATTGATATTACTGTACTTGTTTTGTTTGAATTGTATGTTGAGCTTTTTTATTCATCTCTTTCCTTTGTATTTTAATAAACAGCCTCTGCATTTTTGAACTGCATATATGTCTATGTCTTTCATTTAATTGAAGGGAATCTATGCGGGGAGGTTTAAGATTTGCTTGTTTAAATACTCAATTTCCCTTATATAATTATAACATCTAGTAAGGGTGGCGTAGTCAACTATATTATCACTTATGATCCAATGTCAGGGCGCTACAGTTATATATTAGCTGTTGTAATATATTAGCTTATAATTTTGTTCAGGTATCAAATACGGTCAACATTGCTATTAACTATAGATAGGAAAGCATGTATGAGCTGTCCAAAATTGGTGTAGCATGAAAAAGTGCCCCCCCATGAGATAGATCCTACACGCCCTCTGATCCACAGTCATTAACTCAAAGACACATCGCAATAAAAATGTATAGACACTATAGACTGCAAGCTTATCAGGGTATAGTGTACTGCCTTTGAATGAACTTCTGGGTAGCTCCGATTGTCAGAAGACCTGTTATAGAATATTGTATCAGAGAGAATTGTGGGCGGGTTTATCCACTGACTTCTGCTGAAAGAACTGGCGGCTATCCTCCTCAGAGTCATCATCCTCGCTCTCTGAAAAGGTTAGAGTGACTAAGGTAGTCTAACATTAACGGCTCGTAGGTACATTGTATTGTGTTGGAATTATTCTCTTCGTCCATGATATTTGGATATCTGCGTGCAAATGACTTTGCTTCGTGTGTAGCTATGGGCGGAAACTGCGGAAATTGCGGAAATCAACGCTGTCATGTCACACTATCGTGACATGTTTACAACGCGGCGCACTGAAGCTTGTCGTGGTTTGAACACTTTGTGCATCAAAATAGCCCATCACATCAATAGGAGGGGCTGTAAAATGTGACAAAAACACATTTTCTATTGACGAAAGTCTATATTCACTTTCACCACAAGTACCCTCTAAGAAACGTATGTTAGTGAATAATACAAAATAATTTGTAAACTAGGTAGTTTCGCAGATGTAGAAATGTTGTAATTTTTTTTTTTTAAAGTTTCATAACTTTTTTTATTTCTTAAGTATACATTGTATGTTGTTTTTAACACTATTTAAATAGTTTATTTCTTTAAATTTCTTTCGATCCCTTTAAGTTTCTCCAAATAGTTTTATTTTCAAATGCTCCTTTTTAACACGAAAGTTACTTTTTAAAAACATGTTAATTGTATATAACATTTTTCATTACCAATCAATGATAATGGTCCCAGTTTAAGGATTAAAAAATCTGGTCACTTTATTTTATAACCTCTAAATGTTGCCTACCATTGTCCTATCAACAATGGATTGCCCTTTGTTACCAGCAGAAAGAATGTAACAAACGAAGACAGACACCAAGAAGAAAGAATTAGCGTGCTACGGGGGTCGGGGGTAGGTGACAGGTGACAGGTGACAGGTGACGTGTGACGTACAGCGGTATCTGCGCTATGCTTCAGACCGCCACCTCCGGCTGTGAGAAACCCCTGCTGGATTGTGGGACACACTGTGAAATAAATATTTATCCTAAAGTTTGTAATAAATAAGGGTGATTCCTTTCACAAGCCCCACCTACTCGTTTTTTAAAAAAATCTACGGATTACCTGCAGAGGGGTGAGGGGTGCAGAGAGAGAGAGAGAGAGAGAGAGAGAGAGAGAGAGAGAGAGAGAGAGAGAGAGTTACGTAAAGCAGTAACGACACATATAATGACAGATGGATAAACTGCGCTGTCAGTCCCTGAATTGCACTATAGACAAACAGACGACAGGCAGACGCGATATCGATACATAAGTAACTGTAGATAGATAGATATACAGACAGATCGCGCAGTCTCCAGCTTCTGTCAGTCCATCCCTCACCTTTCACATACAGACAGAGGGACAGACTCTCTCTCTCTCTCTCTCTCTCTCTCTCTCTCTCTCTCTCTCTCTCTCTTTGGAAGAACTCGGCTCACGCCAAGGTAAATCTCGCAGCTCTCTCCGCTCCTAAAGCCGTCGTTACATCATTTAACAGAGGGCACATCAGAGAATAGAGTTAAGATGACAAATCCGATTTAACGAGTACTTACAGTCAGTCAGCAATGGAACACGCTGTGTCTGACGGGGGGCGAGGTAAGGCAAACCTATTCACATTTCCATATTGTGCAATATTACAGGATTATATTGTATTCGTTTCCAGAATGTGATTTCAGAAGTCTAACACGTTATTTATGTATATATAACCCTGTCATGACCAAGCATTTTTGACATAAGAAAAACTACTTTATTTATGTAACTAGATTCCGTTTCTTGTACAAAACGCATTTTTTTCCCTGTCCAGCAACAAATAATGTACTGCATATGAAAAATTCTGACTTGTGAGGCAGGATTTAAATAATAATAATATGTGGTGGCTAAACATTGTCTCGTATGTGATACAGAACTGAGCATTTATTTATTTTTTTAATAAAATGGTTCCGTCATTTTATCCTTGTATTTATTATTTAACTGAGTGTATTGTTGTCTGTATTTGAGTTGTAACGCTCTCTCATTATAATGTGTTTTGATCATTTGAACTCGTGGATTTCATTGAATTATGTTTTTTTTTCCATACAGCTTCTATACTGTATTGGTATCTGTAATTAGCGACCGCTAGTCTAAATATGATAGAAGGAAAGGGTAGGGGAGAGGGAGGGAGGGGAAGGGAAAGGGGAGAGGGAGAGGGGAGAGAGAGAAGGGAGAGGAGTGAGAGAGAAAGGAAAGTGTGGGGAATGAGAGAGGGGAGAAGGAGAGGGGGAAGAGGGGAGCGAGAGGAGAAATGTGCGAGAGGAAAGAGAGGATAGGGGATGGGGAGAGAGAGGGGAGAGGAGTGAGAGAAGAGGGGGGAGGAGAGAGAAGAGAGGATGAGGAGAGAGTAGGGAGAGGAAGAGGAGTGAGAGAGAAGGGAAAGGGTAGGGAGAGGGAGAGGGAGTGGGAAAGGGGAGAGGGAGGGAGAGAGAGAAGGAGAGGAGGAGAGAGAAAGGAAAGTGGGGGAAAGAGAGAGGGTGAGGAGAGGAGGGGGAGCGAGAGGAGAGGTGCGAGAGAGGATAGGGATGGGAGAGAGAGGGAGGAGGGGAGAGAAGAGGGGAGAGGAGTGAGAGAAGAGAGGATGAGGAGAGAGTGGGGAGAGGAAGAGGGGTGAGAGAGAAGGGAAAGGGTAGGAAGAGAGAGGGGAGAAGGAGAGGGGTACGAGAGAGGGGAGCAAGAGGAGAGGGAGTGGGAGAGAGAGAGGTTAAAGGGTGGGAGAGAGTGATCATGTTTTAAAATTAAAATATATGTTTGATGTAACATGTGTTTAATTCAAAACTGCACATTTGAGACCCGTGTAGCTGATTGAAATGCAAAACAGGGAAGATTTACAGACTTACTTTGCCAACTACAAACACTTTAACACCCCCCTCCCCCCTCAGCTATGACCCTCTCCAGCGCCCCCCCGGTGCGCCGCGGCAGCACCCCCGTCCCGATCAAGCACCAGCTCAAGAGGGAGAGCGCCATCGTCTGCGAAGACTACGATTGGACGCCGGGCCTGCCAGGCCCCGCCCCCCCGCCAATCAGCTTCTCCTCGGCCTCGGAAGAGTCCATCGCCCCTGCCGGGCGGGGAAGCCGGGGGAGGGATGGAGATGGCTGATCCCATTCTCCTGCTGGGGCAGAGCGGGGTGGGAAAGACTGTGCTCGCTGGCGCCCTTGCAGGGGGAGATGGGAGAACTGCGTCTGTGGACTCGGAAACCACCGAAGGTAAACCGAGATCAATAAACGGAGATCTGTTAATCCATTATTGATTATACCTCAATCAAATACGCCAGCATTGCCAGGACAAAACTTAAACAAATTGTCTCCCTCTTTCTCCTTCTCTCCTGTCTTGTATTCCTTTCTCTCACCCCTCTCCTCTCCCTCAGGAGACAGCTATGAGAGGACAGTAACTATAGATGATGAAGAAGTCACTATTATCCTGTACGATAACTGGAAAAAGGTACGACTAAAATCTGTCTGTCTGTCTCTTTGTGTCTGCCTGTCTGTGTGTCTCAGTGTTTATGTCTGTAATGAATTCTCTCTCTCTCAGGACCTCTCCCTCCTCTCCTTCGATCTCTGTTTCATTCTGTTTTCTCTGACGGATCGACGCAGTTTCCAGCGCGCCTCAGAGCTCCGCCTCCTCGTCCGGGAGTCCCGCCCACAAACCCCCATCATCCTCGTGGGGAACAAGAGCGACCTGGTGAGGTCACGAGAGGTCAACCACGAGGGTACGAAGCCTGTCTGTCTGAGAGAGCGTCGTTACAGTAAACCGCCCATCCTGCTGACTTGTGCACTCAGTTGGGCAATGTCCCTCCTTCCTGACTTGTATCTCCCATTGATTCGTTCCGAATACTTTAAACCCACCCCAACTACTGAGTGGCAGCACATTCCTACATTTCTATTACAGGACTGTAACACGCTTGCGAGATTTAAAAAGAGATGTTCTTGCTTGTGAGATTTAAAGCTATAAGACAGTATGATTGGGAGTATTCACCACTTGAAAATAGCTAAAATAAGCACCTAAAAATAAATGAATAAAAACCGAAAAATGATAGTTAACTAGCGATTACATTATAATTAGGGCTTCTGTCTTTTGGTTTTTATTCATTTCTTTTTTCGGTGCTTATTTTGAGCTATTTACGAGTTTTATGTAAATCGTTTATTTTTTCTCACTTCGTTACAACCACATCCTACACTCATTAGAAAGCAGTCTATCTTTCTAAGTATCTGTCTATCTAGTTATAGATCCTGCTGACTACATAGGATATTGTAATTCAAAACAGTACAATTTGTCTGTCTGTGTGTCTGTAGTAATGCTAATGGGTTTGAGGACTGGGAAATAACTCTCAGGTCAAACTGGTTGTCTGCCATAACCTCTCCATCTCTCTCCACTCCTTCCTGGTGCTATATTCCTGTACTGAATCCCCTCTCACCTCCCTATATTCCTGTGTTGAATCCTCTCTCCCCTCCTTATATTCCTGTGTTGAATCCCTCTTCTCCTCTATATTCCTGTTGAATCCTCTCTCTCCCCTCCCTATATTCCAGTGTTGAATCCTCTCTCCCTCCCTATATTCCTGTGTTGAATCTCTCACCTCCCTATATTCCTGTGTTGAATCCTCCCTCATATCTCTCCACTATATTAATGTTAAGTCACCCCTGCTAATCCTATAATACTGGTAACTCCACTCTCATCCCCATATTACCATGTTTAACCTCTCTCCCTATATTAATGTTAACCCCCCCTCTCTATTACCATGTTAAACCCCCCCCCTCCAGAAGCCCGCTCTCACGCGCTCTGTTCGAGTGTCGCCGTCGAGGTCTCTGCTGCTCTGGATCACAACACCTCCCGCTCTGCTAGAAGGTGCTGTGAGGGCTGCTTCAGATCCCGAAGGGGCGGGGCGGGCCTGTCACCAGCGGAGGCGGAGGAGAGCCTCACCAAGAAGGCCAGGCGCTTCCTGCAGAGCCTGGTGCCCAAGCACTACCCTCGGGGGCAAATTCTTCCGCCAGAAATCTAGATCCTGCCACGACCTGACCGCAACCTAGAACACAGACCTACTATGAAACTTTAAAATTACTTTCAACACAATCACTGACTGCTAACCAAGGCCTCTTTAAAATCCATTCTCTTATCTCTTATTAGCACTGGCAACATTATCACTGGCCCCTTTAAAGGAAAGCTAACCATCTTTAAAATCCATTCTGTTGATTCCTTGATGACTAATACCAGCCTCTAACTCCTAAAGAAAGTGTGGGCTGTGTATGGCAGATGTATATTTTGTCCATTCACATGTCTCCATATTCTTCACTGTACTAAAACCACATACAGTATTAGACAGACTTTCAATGATTTTTCTGCCTTTAAAAACGTGTTGTATGTGAAGAAAAAATGTATGTAGCCATTTTACTTTTAAAAAGACAAGTAAATCAATATATTATCTTGTAAATGCTAATGCAGAACTAAGACAACACACCACAATAAATGCAGTCTAGTCAACGTGACCAACAGACATGGTTTTTAATAAAATAAAAGTTTTGCGAATGTATGTAATTTATGTATAAATGTATCTTTTTACTGAACAGAAATAAAAACGTGCAGTGGAATTTATAATGTAGCACTTTACCTCATAAAAAACGTATTAAATTGTTGTAGAGGTAATTCACAATTCTTTTGCATGTAAAAAGGTGACTATATGAAAAATACTGTATTGCATTTCACAAGACATTAATCTTTAATAAAAATGCAATTCAAACTCTTATGGTACAAGACTACTGTCTGTCTCCTCACTAAACTAATAGAAGTGTCTCTAGTCAACCCCGTCCTTTAATTTTCTATCACCTAGCCCCCCCACATTCTTTCTCTTGAATCTGTTTTTTCCTCCATTCCTCTCGTCCTACTTTCTTAGGGTGACTAATACATGTTTTTTTTGATGTTTTAGTTCGATTTTTTTTTTTTTAATTCCGCATCTTTAAGAAAGGTAGAATGTTGCGAGAGGCCGAGGTGACAGTCGCTTGGCAACCATCGTCAAGGAGACAGAATACTAATGCCATTGGAATGTCACCTTCATAACTGAGTTCAACAGAGAATAGAAAGTACTGTTATTTAATATATATATATATATATATATATATATATATATATATATATATATATAATTTCAGTACATTTACTATATTAATTTAGGCAATAATTATGCCAATAAAAACCATCTGAGTTTGAGGGTGAGAAAAGAGATAGAGAACTTGAGTCGGTAGGATTTTTAGATAAATAAAAAAGCTCAAGGGGGAGAGAGAGAGATAGAGGTAGGATGGAGAGAGGGGGGTGAGAAAGGTGCAGAGGGGAGAGTTATTGCTGGTGACAGCTGCTCGCTGTAATTATTCATCTTCCTGCAGTGAGGAGGGGAGTGCATTGTGTTCCTGCTTCCGAAGCAATTTACTTTTGACAAGTCTTCAAAACCCACGGAACACCCACACGCTGAGAGACCGAGACACACACACTTACACAAAGACACACAAACTGAGACAGACACACACTTATAGAGACTGAAATACACACACACACACTGAGAGCGAGCGAGCTAGACGGTCATACACACAGAGACAAAGACTGAGACACACACCGAGACCAAGAGAAGAGAACGCTACACACATACGGAGTAAGATACACAGATACCTACAGAGTAAAACTCCCCTGGTGGATCTAGAATGTAGCCATGGGGCACTGCAGAGCCAGAGATAGCAAGACTCAGAGGAAATGAGTGGGGGGTGTGTTACTATAGAAACAGAGAAAGAAGGGATACACATGAATGTTTTATTTTTATTTATTTATTTATTTATTTTTACTATGCCTAGTCACAGATGATGTTAGAGTAACAGGAAGGAAGAGAGCAATGATTCATAATTCCCGCAACATTTTCCTTTGTATATCATCCTCTCTTACAACACACACTGTCGCCAATAAAGAGCATGAAACTTAACAGTAATATTTAGATTAGGATTTCTGGTAACCTTTTGTTATAGTTTTTAAACAGGTGAATCAGTCCCATGGTGTACACCCTATTGACAGTGCTATGGCAGGTGAATCAGTCCCATGTTGTACACCCTATTGACAGAGCTATGGCAGGTGAATCAGTCCCATGGTGGACACCCTTTTGACAGTGCTATGGTAGGTGAATAATGCAACGCATAAACTTTTTTTTTTTTTTTTAAATTGTGTTTATTTTCTAGAAAAAAAAACAAACAAACATTCTTAAACAGAAAAACACCCAGATCTGATCAAATATGATTTTAAACTCTAACTTGAATTCTTTCATAACATAATCGCTGCAGACACAAAAAGCAAATGGGACTAAGCTATGAAACAAGTTCTCCTCAAATTTATACAAACGGAACCACTAAGTTTGAGAAGATTGGACTGGAGGTTCTGGTCTCACAGTCCAGTTGTATAACTTCAGAACTCAATCTCAATTCTAAAGCAAAACTACAGGGGACAAACCAGCATTTGGGCTCTAATGCTTCACCAGTGTACCGAAGGCGGCACTGACCGAAATGTTTGTCTTGTTGACCCGAGTTTTAGTGTTGGATACCACCTGCTAGCTTAGGAATGAGTGAGCTATGGTTTTGTCATACTTTCGGTTCTGTTTGTATTGACAGTGAGTGAGTGAATGGGTCTTAGTGCCCAACTTCTTGTGAACAGTTCAGTTTTGTAGAACTGTGGTTCTTGTCAGTCCGATGATGTGTTGTTGATATTGGGTCAGTGGTTCTGTTTGACAGTCCTATCCTGTTGGAGCTGGAGCTGCACAAACCAATTCTTAGATTATTGGGATGGAGTTCTCCACACAAATCAGGGGAGGGTCGCTTACCATTCAGAGTGAAACGAGCGAAGAAACAGCTGCTTAGGTTTGTGTGGATCGCTGTTCTCCAGAGTCTTAAGAAAAGCAGTGATCAATCACAAACCCAGGCAGCTGTTTCTTCACTCTGAATGGTAAAATCAGCCCGATCGACACCAATGACTCCCACCTGATTTCTGGAGAACTCCATCCGAATAATCTGAATTGGTTTGTAAGGCTCTAGTTCTGATCCCTCTCAGTCTGATGGTATGCGTGCTGTCATTGGTCGTGAATCTGGTCTCAGTCCGATGGGGTGTGTTCTTGTTACTGGGTCGTGGTTCTGGTCTCACAGTCCGATAGTGTGGGACCGCCCTGCGGGTTGTGTATTGCTGAGCACGGGTTTGGTCCACGCCCCCCTCGTACCACACCTTCTTGCCGTTGTTGCACCTCCAGAACCGCACACATACCTCAGACTCGCGGGCCAGGAGGACCGGCTGCTGCAAGAGGCAGAACACACACAAACTGGAGTGTCAACACTGGCCTGTCACACACTGACAGGCAGCAAGGATTTCCAGAGACTTAAGAAAACATGTTTGAATTCAAGGAGTGCAGATGGGGTTTTAAAACCGATTATATACAAACTATACTGGGGCCTTAACACTGAATACGGGGCCTTAACACTGAATACGGGGACGCGCCTTAATACTGAATACGGGGACGCGCCTTAATACTAATACAGTGGGGGCTTTAATACTGAATACAGGGGGGCCTTTAACACTGAATACAGGGGGGGCGACATAACACTGAATACGGGGGGGCACTTAACATTGAATACAGGGGGACTTAATACTGAATACAGGGGGGCCTTAACACTGAATACGGGGGGGGTCAACACTAATAAACAAAGCTAAAATTATACATAAAGACATACATACACACACACACACACATATAGCTATTGCCAAAAGTTTAGCATCACCTATAATTTTAGGATTGAGACAACTGGGGTGGGGTGTGTGTAGTTATTAACATTATGTAAATCAAAGAAACTACAAAATAATATCACGAGTGTCTGCGGAATCCAGAAGAGTTGTACATGATTTCATGTTAGATTTCAAACTGTCACATTTTTCAATTTGTACATGTACATGGAAAACTACAATGGTATGCAATTCAATATGTTAACAGAACATTATAAAAGCAGGTTTCATTCGACTTTATGAAGCAAAATGAGTTAATTCTATGGGGTCATAATAGTCATAGCTGTACACAAACATTCATTGAAATCCAGCAGCACATCTGCCTGTAGAATTGAAGCAAGTTGAGTTTCAAGACCTCAAGTGTCTCCTCATCAGGAGTGGGTGGACTATCTGAAGTCGTCAATCTAACTCAAACAGCATTGACTCTTCAAATATGTCACCACTGCTGCCTCGATTAACACAATAATAACACATCTGATTCAAAAGGAAGTTTTTTTTTGTGGCGTTTAATCTTTCACTTACTTTGAGAGGGAAGAGGATGGGGAACCATGAGAACATGCCTGGGGAGTGAGTCTGTGGACGGATACCTGAGGGAGAGTCGGGGAAAATACAATAAGAAAAAAATACACACACACACACGCACACACACATTAGACACACACAATATCGGGGATATAAATAAGACTCATACTGCAGTTTTATCCATTACAGGCTTTAGAGGGCACATAAAACTCACTCTACAGTTTTAAACTAACTGCGATCGAATGATTGGAAAAGGGTGGGAAGTAGTTTGAAACGCAAGATGCAGACTACAGTAATTCTGAATCCTGTTGCAAAGACCAACATAAAAAAAATAGCAGGTAGGCTGTTTCACTTGTATAAACTCAACTTATGGAAACATCTATAGATCTGTTTTAACCCTTTAAGGACCAGGATCGTGTTTTAACAAAACTTACAAAACTTAGTAAAAGAACAGGTTTTTTGTTCCCTATCAAGTACGAAATGCAACCATTACTTAATGGGTATTTACCTTTAAAGAACTTGTAATCTGAATAGATATAACAGACTGCTCAGCAGAGCCCGTGATGCGGTCAAGCCCGCCCCCGACAGCATAAATAGACTGCACGCACAGCTCTCAATATCATTTTTCCTTTTATCTGACCTGATCGAGAGAGTCTACGAACAGATAAGTGTTGAATACACTTTTACCTGCTTATTCGCTTGTGTAATTACTGTTAACGCGATTATAATTACATTATATTATGTGACTATAGTAATTGCTGTTCACATGTATTGTGCACTCAGCCGTGGTTTTGGTAGTGCCTCAGCAGCCTTGTGCTCCGCATGAAGCTGGCTCCGTCCCCCCTTCCTTGGGTTAAAACTGCTTGTAGTTCTCTCCCTCAGTGTCTCGTTGTCACATTAGTTCTGCTTGCAGAATTATTGTGAAGACTTTTAGGGCTCAGTTTTTGGACTGTTGGATTAACCAACAGCGCTGTAGGTGGGCACCCCTATAGATCGCTTCCATGGTAACTGTGGGTTCAGATCTGCTCCTGTTCCTGCCGGTACACTGTACATCGAACGGGGATACCATCCTGATTCAATAGCAGTTTCTGGGTTCAGCTCTGCTTCAGGTCTGGCTGCCCGCAGCCTCTCCAGTAGTGTTTCTTTGCCGCCCTGGTCTCTGCATGCAGTGCCCTTGCGAAGGCTGTCATGGTTTTCCCCAATCTTAGGTAGGGATGCAATAGGTAAAACGGTTAAACTGATAACTAAATGCTCACCGTTTTACATAATAATTAACATAGAATACTAAATGATAGTGTCCAGCATTTTGTACTTTAAAGTAAATATCAAAAAAAACATGTGCTCTTTTACGCACTGCCTCTGAACTCTGCAACTCCTCTGCCTGTAACTTTTTTATTTGGCAACACATGATGTCGGGTTAGGCATGATTAGTCGACTGAAAAATCTACCAAACTAGTTTCAAGCTGTCGATTTCCGGTGTTCGTACGCGGAGCACAGCAGCTGGCGTCAAAATTGAAAAGGGAAGAGTGTAAAGATGGAGCGGTCAAAACAAAGTTATGTGTCGAATACCTGCGAAATAAAAATACAAGTGCCGACAACAATGACCCGATCAGCAGTAAAAAAAAATAAAATAAAATCCCTGATAAGCTTGTAAACGGCTTGCTTTGCTTGGTTTCCTGGCAGATATTTTTGATCGCTTAAATATTCTCAACACATCACTCCAAGGACGAGATATATTTATCTTTTCTCTCACTGACAAAATTGAAAACTGGATCTAGAAGCTGTCCTTCTGGTACGATCACGTAAACTGTGGCAGCCTAGAAGCACTTGAATTTTTTTTTTTTTACTGCTGGCTGTAAAATATTGCAGTCATTTTTATTGCTACAACTAGGGGGTCACAGTGCAGCGAAGTTTGAGAACCGCTGCTCTGTGATAACAGATTACATTTTTGTTCATCTTTGGGGAGTACAGTGGTTTATTTATTTTTTTTTTTTTTTTTTAACTAAGATGTTTTAGTTCAGCAGTTGTGGGCACAGTTTCTTAAAGTCGCAGTTTATCTGTGG
This sequence comes from Huso huso, assembly GCA_036884735.1. Lineage (NCBI taxonomy): Eukaryota > Metazoa > Chordata > Actinopteri > Acipenseriformes > Acipenseridae > Huso > Huso huso. The sequence goes on along the minus strand of CM072708.1, from coordinate 5,126,938 downwards.
TCATTTCAAACAACGAAAAAAGTATTTTACGTACTTGCTTTTAAAATGGATTCACAGCATGGATTCAAGAATCTTGAAAAAGGAATTGTTGATTGCACGCTAAGTTTATGAGATGGTAACGTGCATTTTTTTTTTTTTTAATGGTGTTTTATTTTATGTGAAACCAGTGTCTCCTCTAGTGGATCGAGATTAATTATGAAGGAGATAATAGAAACTTAGAAGGTGTTCGGTACACATATCGTCAATGCGATACAATCGTGATGCAATTAAAAGGATTTGTGCTCGAAGCTGACTATGTTTGGTAAACAAACGTCAATGCATGACAGACACTAAATAAATATATGTGGAAATGGTACTTATTTAAAGGGTACTTAGTGTGGCGATGAAACTACGTTTAACCGATAGAAATCATAGTATAAAATAGATTTTTATTAAGCGATATTTACATCCTAGTCTTAGGACTGTGTCGCCCAGAAGCGCTACAGGTGGGCACCCCTATAGTCTGCTTAAGTGGTAACTGTAGGCCCAGGCCTATTCAGTTCCCGCCGGTACAAATTCTGTATAATGAACAAGGTTTCCACTCTGATTCACTACGCAGTTGCCAGGCTAGCTCTGTGTCGGGTCTGATTGCTTGCTATCTGGACCAAGTGTACCACCACCAAGTGGCGAACCACCACCAGGGGTACCACCAAACCGTACCAGGTGTACCATACCGAGGGTACCACCGAACCCGACTGTACCTAAGGTATCGGACTGAATGTACCACCACCGAACGGTATTGTATAGAGCGTACCACCACTGAGTCTAGCATTCACTGAACCGCAAGGTACTTCACAGCAGCACTAGTGTTCAGGCACTGTGCGGCTGGGGACCGATCGGTTAATTTTACTGTTTGAACGGTGATGAACCAAGGTTGAACACAGAACAGACTTGGTTAAAAAGGGGGTATTGTGGTACAAAACAGTGATACCCTCTCTGGTCCAAGATCAGCGGACGGTTTCAGTTTCACGCCGTTTTATATTTTTTAAATACAGTACTTTTGCCTGCAGCTTTGCTGCGTGTGCTGTCTGACAGTGGCATCTAGCAGCAAGTACAGTGTACTGCACCTATAAAAGTACTAATATAAATAAATAATTAAATAAAAGTGCCAGCTTAAGCAGATTGAGGCAGCAGTTGTCACAGAGTTCACTGCTTGCATCATGCCAGGGTTTTACCTCGCAAGGCCAATCTCCCAGTAGAGGATAAGCAGGTGCTCTTCCTGTTCGGGACAGGAGCATGCAAAGGAGGCACTCACAGACCACAGATTCTGTGAGTTCTATGCGTCCTTCTCTAAATGTATGCTAGAGAAACAGGTGTCTAACAGCTCCGTGGAGCGGTCCATGACCAGGACAGGGCTCTCTAGCATCATCTCTTAAGGGGATGGCTGCATCCTCCTTCGAGGGCGCTGTGCCAAGGGAGAGCAGAAGAGCTGAACGAATGGCACGGTCTTCCTCTGCCTCTCACTCCCCCTTTTTCTAAAAAGAGGAGGAGAAAGGTCTGGTTCTCCATAACAGGGCAGGGGGACCCGCTGGCAATAGATGCCTTTGCACACCAGTGGCGAGGCAGCTTCTGTGTCTTTTCCTCCCTCGCCCGTGCACCGCTGTGCTTGGAAAAAATAATGCAGGACGGGCCAGGGTGCTATTAGTAGCCCCCCTATTGGCCCGTGGAGACTGTGGTTTTCAATCTTGATACAGCTCCTGGCGGTCATCCATGGAGATTGCCGAAATGCTGCGACCTGCTCAGCCAGGCGTGGGGACATTGGCATCCAGACCCATGGAGCCTGTAGCTCTGGGTCTGGCCCGTGAACAGCGACATTTGAGCCATCTAGGGTTTATAATAGGGTCATAGACACCCTACAGAATGCCAAAGCGGGCGTCCACATGTTCCCAGTATGGGTACAAGTGGGGTGTGTTTCAAAACATGGTGCCTGCCCAAGGGTTTTGACCCCAAGACCTGTCCCATGGCAGTGATACTGCAATTTTTACAGGACCTATTTGATGAGGGGAAATCCTCTTCTATATTAAAGGTCTATTTGGCAGCCATTGTGGCTTGCCATACTAAGACTGATTCAGTCTTCCCCAGGAGCTCACTTCCTGGAGGGGCAATCTTTAAAGGGTGCTCCATCTACGAAGGATATTGTCCCTCGTTGGAGGCTTAACGTGGTGCTTGAAGCGCTTATGAAGCCTCTCTTTGAGCCCTTGCATTCAGCTGAGCTGAAATATTTGTCTATCACATCCGCTAAGCGTGTGGGTGAGATGCAAGCATTTTCAATTGCAAAAGCCTGCTTAATTGTTGCAGAAGCCAGGGTCGAAAGTTACGTGTTGCACCAATCCTGCTTTTTTGCCGAAAACCATCTTGGCATCTTGGCATTCCACATTAACCAGATGGTGGAGCTTAAGGCTTTTCATCCGCCTCCTTTCCAGTCTAACAAGGAGAGACAGCTCCATACACTTCGCCAAGTGCAGGCTTTAGCGTATTATGTGGACAGAACTCAGAGATGGATGCAGTCTGAACAGTTTTTCGTCTTATGGGGCCAAGTCCCATGGGAAAGCTCTGTCTAAACACAGGCTGACAAAATGGATTACAGACACAGTTAAGACTGCCTATGAGTGTGAACCTGCCCCCCTCCAGAGACACTCACTGCCCATTCCACCAGGAGCATGGTGACTTTGTGGGCTTTGTTCCAGGGTGCATCTGTCAAGGACATTTGCGATGCAGCGGTGTGGGCTACTCCGCATACTTTTACGTGGTTCTATCGGCTGATAGAACCCCTGGTTTTGGAACGAGAGTGTTAAGGGGCCTCAGGGTTGACCCTTACAGCATAAAAACAGGGGAGTTCTCCTTCAAATTTTTTTAGCTCCAGCTACTTGTACTGGGGTTCCTAATGATAACACACAAGGTGGCCTTGGCTGAGCTTGAGGCATTCCAGTTGTCTGCAATAATTGCCTTGCGACATCTTTGGTATTCCTACTCATTAGGTAATGGTTACATTTCGTACTTGATAGGGAACGTTAGGTTATTATCATAACCCTGGTTCCCTGAAATAGAAACGTAACCATTAACCTTCAAGATCGCTGCGTCCATAATTGCAGCAGTCTTGAAAGAAAAATGATATTGAGATTTGTGCTGCAGTCTATTTATGCCCCAAGCAGAATACATAATAAATACTAAAAAAACAACAAAAAAAAGTTTATATGGTGTCTGAAGCACTTTATAATGTTCCCCAGTGTTCTGAAAAAAAGACACAATTTCCAAGATGCTACTGTAAAAAAAATAGGTTTTTAGTGCATTTTTATAGGAAGGAGAGTCAACTACAGCTACAAAACGGCTGGTCCTGTGGGAGCATCTCACTGAAAAATGCTTGGTCCTGAAAGGGTTAATAACAGGGAGGTTTCAAGTGCTGTTGTGTTTACTCACTCAGCGTGACGTCTTTGTAGAGATTGGTTTCAAAATACCCAGCGAAACCATGAAGCACCGTGTTGCACTGGACATTGAACCGGAGAGAGCAGTACCGGTTATTATCAATCACTGGATCTGGGAGAAAGAGACAGAGAGAAAGAGAACCGTTTATTATCAATCATGGGATCTGAGAGAGAGAGAGAGAGAGAGAGAGAGTGAGAGTGTGTTTGCGTGTCCCAGTGTGTGTCTTTGTCAATCCATGTATCTCAGTGTCTGTGTGTGTCTCATTGCATGTGTGTGTGTGCGTGTGTCTCTGCGTGTGTATTGCTCTGCTGTATGTATCTTTCAGAGAAGAGGTGTACTGGTTATTACCAATCACAGGATCTGAGAGGAGTACGGTTATTATCAAATCACAGAATCAGCAAAGAAAGTGTGTTTGGAGTCTCTCATCTTGTCGGTTTGGGTGTGTGTCTCACCTCTGTTGGGTGCTGTCAGGGTTTGGGTGTGTGTCTCACCTGTGTTGGGTGCAAATCAGAGCTTGGGTGTATCTCACCTGGGTTGGGGTGCAGAGGTGAAGCAGGCCTGTGTCTCTCACCAGTCAGTGTTTGGGTGTGTCACCTGTGTTGGGGTACTGTCAGGGTCTGGTTAAGGGGTTTGGGGGTGTCTCTCTCACCTGGGTTGGGGTGGCGGAATGTGAAGCAGGCTTGTGGCTCTGCCAGCTGGTGAAAGTTGTGCAGCCGCACCACGTAGGGCATCTCAAACTGAGCCTCTGGGTCACGGTCCTTCTCCCGGCACATTCGCACCTCGTTGTAGAGCTTGGAGGAGGAGATGGGGGCCAGATATGAGGTGTAATCACAGGGGATACTCACCCCATCCGCTGGGGAGACAGAGCAGGGGGGTGCATTTCATTCCAGACCCTCCGACACATTAAAAGTGTGTAAAATAATTAAACACTCTCAACTTGAGCAGAGGAGCCACCAACACAAGTCATTAACTGGTACAGGGCTGGAAATAAGACTCTTGCATAGCAGTTTGATCCATTTCCTAGGCTAAAGAGTCTAGGCGCCAACTCCAAATGTTGGGTGCCACTTTGAGTGATCCGATTGTTTCCATATTCAACTGCTTAAATTACAAAAAAAAAGCTTGTTATAGCACTAAAATGATACAAAACAGAAACATAATGTTTGCACTTACAAGTTTGCTGCCTCACTGTTCATTTGTAACACTTCCTCACCCTCATGGGGTCATTTTATATCTGATGTTTTAAAAGTGAACTCTGTTTCCTTTTTGTAGTGTTTTCTTAACTGTACTCTGAGCTCAAATTTAGCCTAAACTTATGCTAGTGAAGAATATACAACAAAGGTGCGCAACCAAACTTATTACCGGCCGCATATACAGGAAACTGTTTATAGCGGGCCGCACATTACTAAAGAATAATCCGAGTTTAACCCTTAGCTGCAATACATATAGGCATATAAATAGGCAATTTCCCTTAGAATTACTGTTAATTTTTTTTTCGTACTGCACGAGACACAAAAAAAAATACAAAACAATTAAAAATGAAGAATTAATATTGTACTGTTACCATACACACGCATTGCATAATAATACAAAGCAAATGAAATAGCTGCTTGCTGAAGCCGTTTTTAATTTTAGCCGACGAGTTGTTCAATTGCAGCAGCCAGGTAGCAATTGTTGCAAAAGGCACATGGCAGTGAAGTCACCTCCCTAGCAACAAGCCCGACTCTTATGTTGGAGAATGGGCTCTTTCAATGCAGCAGGTCTGTGCATTTGAGAAAGGAGAGGAAGACTCATGAAATTAGTTGTAGACTTAAGTTGATGAGAAATTATTACACTCCTTGTACAAATTAAAACAGTGTGCTGCTTTTTGTGTAAAAAATGAAAAAAACAAGTCAAAGCCAAAATATTTACGATCTATTCATAAGTGATAAATCCACTGGGTTTGCAGTCAGGTGATAAAGCGGACGTGGGTTGCGTGTCCCTGATATAGTGTCATCTCATATTCAGAATCTGTAAGCAGCATTGAACTTCATTTTTAATTCCCTAAATGTTTTTTCTTCATTTTCTTCAGCAGCATGAACCTGGCTATTGGTGTCTGGGTTGGCATAACTCTTTGCAATAACGTAGTCCCTAGTGCTTCTGTGTTTTCTGCTTTCTGGCCCTGCTTTAGTTCAAAACTCACAATACATGTTTTAACGTAACCAGGTAACCGTCGGTTCATCGTCTATAAGCTGCCGCGCAATAGAATCATCATCAACAAATTCTCGTCTCTCACACATGCACTGCGTTAAGGCGTTGGTGTATTTATGTGTTGCGAAAAAAAAAAAAAAAAAAAAAAAAAAAAAAACAAACAGGTGCTGCTTGTTGGTGTTTAAGTTGTTTTTTTCCTTCCCCTAATGTTGGTTTATGAGCCAACGACCCATAACAAAAAAAATAATAAGCCAAAAATATTTTTAGTCACATTGGCAACTATTTTGGTTGCAGTCTAGAACCCTATTATACACACTGTAGCTAATCAAGCTCATGGTAAAACCTAGAATGGGTAAAACAGGCAGTGTGGTCAGTGGTTAAAGAAAAAGGCTTGTATCAGGAGGTCCCGGTTCAAATCCCACCTCAGCCACTGACTCATTGTGTGACCCTGAGCAAGTCACTAAACCTCCTTGTGCTCGTCTTTCGGGTGAGAAGTATTTGTAAGTGACTCTGCAGCTGATGCATAGTTCACCCTAGTCTCTGTAAGTCGCCTTGGATAAAGGTGTCTGCTAAATAAACAAATAATAATAAAACTGCTGTGCAATAGGAGTCTTATTTCCATCCCTGAAGTCGAGTGTATTTCATTCTCTTGCACTCTTTGTATGACAGACACAGTAAAGGTGCAAGAGAATGAAGCTACATCACAATGACCATGTGATGGTCTGCTTGCATGATGCACAGTAAAATCAAGCAGTAATTTAAATTGGGCATTCTGTTAAGACAAAATTAGATGACAGGGGAGCATGTATTCATATCAATTCTAAAACCCACTTCATTCAAGAAGCACTTGGTGAACTACAAGGAGACATGCTGTGGTCTGGTATCAATACAAACAATACAGATCTCCATTACGATATATTGTGTAAAGAAAGCATAATGATTCATCGATTCCCAGTGAGCCCCTAATCATTAAAGTACAGTCTCCTCTCGCTAGTACGGAAACCTGGCTCTTGGATTTTAAGTGGCCGGTCAGCTCACCTTTGAGAAAGTGCTGCGCTCCGTCCAGGCACTCCGGAGACAGCTCATTATCCCCAAAGGACCCCAGCAGCTCGCTCACGATGATATCAGCCTTCTCGGGCGCTGCCCACTCCCGCATGTCACATGACACCACGGTCACCTGGTCACCCCACTCCTCAAAGCGCCAGTTCTCCAGCCTGAGAGAGAGAGAGAGAGAGAGAGAGCTTCAATGAGTGTAACCGAAGCATGTCAAAGTATTTTTTTTCTTTCTTCAATTTAATACAGTTTGTGATTTTAATGAAGTGAGCCCATCTAATCACTAAATACTGTTAACATGGACATTAGACAAAGTCAGACAGGTGACTGTACTGTGCTGAAATACAACAACTAAACCTGTAATTTGGCGTGAGTCGACGCAGGATGAGGCCAGATACTCTGGCGTACAAACAGACAACCAGACTCACGTGATGACAGCGTTGGGGTTCTTCTCCACGGCATACACTCGGATGCGTCGCTCTGCCTGCTTGGCGGCTCGGAGAGAAGCATTGACCAGGGGACCCCGACCAGCCCCCAGAACCATCAGCACCCTGGAAGGAGAGGGAGGAGATACTCAATTACTGTGTTTATTTTTTTTTTAGTCTATGTAGCTCTGAAAATAAGCTCAGGAGCTGCTCTTCAGTTCTAGTTGCCTGCCATAGATACATGTGTTGTAGGCTAGATGTATACTGAAGCTGTATGCTCGTTAATGAATCAATCTAGAAATACAAGGGAAGAGACGGATTCTCTTACTGTGTGTTGGTGTCTTTCTGTTCATCTGGGACCCTGTCAAGCAGACATCTGTAGACTGCCTGAGAAAAAATAGGGGAAGACACAAAAAGAAGAAAGAAACAAGAAAGAGAATGACAAAGGAAAGGATAAAGTGACACAAAGGAAGGGAAACAAAAAGAACACAAGTTTGTTACTGGAACTGAAATCAAAAAGTGTTCTACTTATTTTAACTGGTCCATACTGGTTTCTCACCTGCTGGTACTGGGAGTATTTGATGGGATCTTTTCAAAGACTTAGAGTATGTCTGGGACTCAGGTTATCCATTAGAGGCTGAGACAAAAGAGAGACACAGACAGACAGAGAAAGACAGACAATTAGCAACTAGTACAGAACTAAAGGTGTAAAATAGTGACGTTTTGGGGAATATTCTAAACAAACAGCCAGTAATAAATTCTCCCACATCAGCAATTACAAATCACACATCAGAAATCAAACAATCACAGCTAAGTAGCCAAAATTCCAGTACATCTTGTCCTGAGCACAGATGTCATCCGTGCACCGAAACACCACCCCACTCCAGCGTTAAAAATCAACACACAAACCTGGTACCTTTTGTAAAATGGATCACAGTATTAACTTGGCTCTTTATAAATGTTATTGATATTAATAGACAAAAGAGAGAGGTGATACCTTTTACTGGACCTCTGTCTTGAAAGTTTGTGATTAATTGTAGTTAGTCCAAAAAGGGATCACATCTCCTTCTCTTTGTCTATCATATCTGGACTGATAAGGCTCTCATTTCATCTGTCAATTATTATTTGTTTATTTAGCAGGCGCCTTTACCTAAAGGCGACTTACAGAGACTAGGGTGTGTGAACTATGCATCAGCTGGAGTCACTTACAACAATGTCTCACTCAAAAGACTGAGCACAAGGAGGTTAAATGACTTGCTCAGGGTCACATGAGTCAGTGGTGAGCAGGATTTGAACCAGGGACCTCCTGGTTTACAAGCCCTTTCTTTAACCACGGATCACACAAAGAGTGGTGCTGACCTGTAGTGGAGACTGCAGGTAGTCCTAACCCTTAGCGAAGACCTCATAGGAGTTGGGGCGGGCGGTTCTCATTGAGGTACTGCAGGTACTGCAGGTAGGGCGGAACTCCTTATCAGAGTGGCGATTCGAACCTGTGAAGATGAACTGGCGTCAACTGGAGAAAGAGACACTGTGAGACTATGAGAGAGTGAGGTTCGAACCTGTGAAGATGAACTGAGGCGTCAAATGGAGAGAAAGACACTGTGAGACTATGAGAGTGGAGGTTCGAACCTGTGAAGATGAACTGAGCCTCCAACTGGAGAAAGAGACACTGTGAGACTATGAGGTGGAGGTTCGAACCTGTGAAGATGAACTGAGCCTCCAACTGGAGAAAGAGACACTGTGAGACTATGAGAGTGGAGGTTCGAACCTGTGAAGATGAACTGAGCGTCCAACTGGAGAGAAAGAGACACTGTGAGACTATGAGAGTGGAGGTTCGAACCTGTGAAGATGAACTGAGCCTCCAACTGGAGAGAAAGAGACACTGTGAGACTATGAAGTGGAGGTTCGAACCTGTGAAGATGAACTGAGCCTCCAACTGGAGAGAAAGAGACACTGTGAGACTATGAGAGTGGAGGTTCGAACCTGTGAAGATGAACTGAGCGTCCAACTGGAGAGAAAGAGACACTGTGAGACTATGAGAGTGGAGTTCGAACCTGTGAAGATGAACTGAGCGTCCAACTGGAGAGAAAGAGACACTGTGAGACTATGAGAGTGGAGGTTCGAACCTGTGAAGATGAACTGAGCCTCCAACTGGAGAGAAAGAGACACTGTGAGACTATGAGAGTGGAGGTTCGAACCTGTGAAGATGAACTGAGCCTTCAACTGGAGAGAAAGAGACACTGTGAGACTATGAGAGTGGAGGTTCGAACCTGTGAAGATGAACTGAGCCTCCAACTGGAGAGAAAGAGACACTGTGAGACTATGAGAGTGGAGGTTCGAACCTGTGAAGAGATGAACTGAGCGTCCAACTGGAGAGAAAAGAGACACTGTGAGACTATGAGAGTGGAGGTTCGAACCTGTGAAGATGAACTGGCGTCAACTGGAGAGAAAGAGACACTGTGAGACTATGAGTGGAGGGGTTCGAACCTGTGAAGATGAACTGAGCCTCCAACTGGAGAGAAAGAGACACTGTGAGACTATGAGTGGAGGTTCGAACCTGTGAAAGATGAACTGGCGTCCAAATGGAGAGAGAAAGAGACACTGTGAGACTATGAGAGTGGAGGTTCGAACCTGTGAAGATGAACTGAGCCTCCAACTGGAGAGAAAGAGACACTGTGAGACTATGAGGTGGAGGTTCGAACCTGTGAAGATGAACTGAGCGTCCAAATGGAGAAAGAGACACTGTGAGACTATGAGAGTGGAGGTTCGAACCTGTGAAGATGAACTGAGCGTCCAAATGGAGAGAAAGAGACACTGTGAGACTATGAGAGTGGAGGTTCGAACCTGTGAAGATGAACTGGCGTCAAATGGAGAGAAAGAGACACTGTGAGACTATGAGTGGAGGTTCGAACCTGTGAAGATGAACTGAGCCTCCAACTGGAAGAAAAGAGACACTGTGAGACTATGAGAGTGGAGGTTCGAACCTGTGAAAGATGAACTGAGCCTTCAACTGGAGAAAAGAGACACTGTGAGACTATGAGAGTGGAGGTTGAACCTGTGAAGATGAACTGGCGTCAACTGGAGAGAAAAGAGACACTGTGAGACTATGAGAGTGGAGGTTGAACCTGTGAAGATGAAGTGGCGTCCAACTGGGAGAAACAGACACTGTGAGACTATGAGAGTGGAGGTTCGAACCTGTGAAGATGAACTGAAAGCGTCCAACTGGAGAAAGAGACACTGTGAGACTATGAGAGTGGAGGTTCGAACCTGTGAAGATGAACTGAGCGTCCAACTGGGAGAAAAGAGACACTGTGAGACTATGAGGTGGAGGTTCGAACCTGTGAAGATGAACTGAAAGCGTCCAACTGGAGAGAAAAGAGACACTGTGAGACTATGAGAGTGGAGGTTCGAACCTGTGAAGATGAAGTGGCGTCAACTGGAAGAAACAGACACTGTGAGACTATGAGAGTGGAGGTTCGAACCTGTGAAGATGGAAGTGAGCGTCAACTGGAAAAACAGACACTGTGAGACTATGAGTGGAGGTTGAACCTGTGAAGATGAAGTGGCGTCCAACTGGAGAGAAACAGACACTGTGAGACTATGAGTGGAGGTTGAACCTGTGAAGATGAACTGAGCGTCCAACTGGAGAGAAAGAGACACTGTGAGACTATGAGAGTGGAGGTTCGAACCTGTGAAGATGAAGTGAGCGTCCAACTGGAGAGAAACAGACACTGTGAGACTATGAGAGTGGAGGTTCGAACCTGTGAAGATGAAGTGAGCGTCCAACTGGAGAGAAACAGACACTGTGAGACTATGAGAGTGGAGGTTCGAACCTGTGAAGATGAAGTGAGCGTCCAACTGGAGAGAAACAGACACTGTGAGACTATGAGAGTGGAGGTTCGAACCTGTGAAGATGAAGTGAGCGTCCAAATGGAGAGAAAGAGACACTGTGAGACTATGAGAGTGGAGGTTCGAACCTGTGAAGATGAACTGAGCCTCCAACTGGAGAGAAAGAGACACTGTGAGACTATGAGAGTGGAGGTTCGAACCTGTGAAGATGAACTGAGCGTCCAAATGGAGAGAAAGAGACACTGTGAGACTATGAGAGTGGAGGTTCGAACCTGTGAAGATGAACTGAGCGTCCAAATGGAGAGAAAGAGACACTGTGAGACTATGAGAGTGGAGGTTCGGAACCTGTGAAGATGAACTGGCGTCAAATGGAGAAAAGAGACACTGTGAGACTATGAGAGTGGAGGTTCGAACCTGTGAAGATGAACTAGCGTCAAATGGAGAGAAAGAGACACTGTGAGACTATGAGAGTTCGAACCTGTGAAGATGAACAAACTGGGAGAAAGAGACACTGTGAGACTATGAGGTGGAGGAATTCCGAACCTCCAAGCGTCAAATGGAAGAAAAGACACTGTGAGACTATGAGGTGGAGGTTCGAACCTGTGAAGATGAACTAAGCGTCAAATGGAAAAAAGAGACACTGTGAGACTATGAGAGTGGAGGTTCGAACCTGTGAAGATGAACTGAGCCTCCAACTGGAGAGAAAGAGACACTGTGAGACTATGAGAGTGGAGTTGAACCTGTGAAAGATGAACTGAGCCTTCAACTGGAGAAAAGACACTGTGAGACTATGAGAGTGGAGGTTCGAACCTGTGAAGATGAACTGGCGTCAACTGGAGAGAAAAAGAGACACTGTGAGACTATGAAGGTGTGGAGGTTGAACCTGTGAAGATGCCTGGCGTCAACTGGAGAAAACAGACACTGTGAGACTATGAGAGTGGAGGTCCGAACCTGTGAAGATGAACTGGCGTCCAACTGGAGAAAAGAGACACTGTGAGACTATGAGTGGAGGTTCGAACCTGTGAAGATGAACTGGCGTCCAACTGGAGAGAAAGAGACACTGTGAGACTATGTGGAGGTTCGAACCTGTGAAGATGAACTGAGCGTCCAACTGGAAGAAAGAGACACTGTGAGACTATGAAGAGTGGAGGTTCGAACCTGTGAAGATAGTGAGCGTCCAACTGGAAAGAAACAGACACTGTGAGACTATGAGGTGGAGGTTCGAACCTGTGAAGATGAAGTGAGCGTCCAACTGGAGAGAAACAGACACTGTGAGACTATGAGAGTGGAGGTTCGAACCTGTGAAGATGAAGTGGCGTCAACTGGAGAAGAAACAGACACTGTGAGACTATGAGAGTGGAGGTTGAACCTGTGAAGATGAACTGGCGTCCAACTGGAGAAAAGAGACACTGTGAGACTATGAGAGTGGAGGTTCGAACCTGTGAAGATGAAGTGGCGTCCAACTGAGAGAAACAGACACTGTGAGACTATGAGAGTGGAGGTTCGAACCTGTGAAGATGAAGTGGCGTCCAACTGGAAGAAACAGACACTGTGACTATGAGAGTGGAGGTTCGAACCTGTGAAGATGAAGTGAGCGTCCAACTGGAAAACAGACACTGTGAGACTATGAGAGTGGAGGTTGAACCTGTGAAGATGAAGTAAGCGTCAAATGGAGAAAGAGACACTGTGAGACTATGAGAGTGGAGTGGGTTCGAACCTGTGAAGATGAACTGAGCCTCCAACTGGAGAAAGAGACACTGTGAGACTATGAGAGTGGAGGTTCGAACCTGTGAAGATGAACTGGCGTCCAAATGGAAAAAAGAGACACTGTGAGACTATGAGAGTGGAGGTTGAACCTGTGAAGATGAACTAGCGTCAAATGGAGAGAAAGAGACACTGTGAGACTATGAGAGTGGAGGTTCGAACCTGTGAAGATGAACTGGCGTCAAATGGAGAAAAGAGACACTGTGAGACTATGAGAGGGAGGTTGAACCTGTGAAGATGAACTGGCGTCAAATGGAGAGAAAGAGACACTGTGAGACTATGAGAGTGGAGGTTTGAACCTGTGAAGATGAACTGAGCCTCAACTGGAGAAAAGACACTGTGAGACTATGAAGTGGAGGTTCGAACCTGTGAAAGATGAACTGGCGTCCAAATGGAGAGAAAAGAGACACTGTGAGACTATGAGTGGGAGTTCGAACCTGTGAAGATGAACTGAGCGTCCAAATGGAGAGAAAAAAGACACTGTGAGACTATGAGAGTGGAGTTCGAACCTGTGAAGATGAACTGGCGTCCAAATGGAGAAAGAGACACTGAGACTATGAGAGTGGAGGTTCGAACCTGTGAAGATGAACTGAGCGTCAAATGGAGAGAAAGAGACACTGTGAGACTATGAGAGTGGAGGTTCGAACCTGAAAGATGAACTGGCGTCCAACTGGAGAGAAAGAGACACTGTGAGACTATGAGAGTGGAAGTTCGAACCTGTGAAGATGAACTGGCGTCCAACTGGAAGAAAAGAGACACTGTGAGACTATGAGGTGGAGGTTCGAACCTGTGAAGATGAACTGAGCCTCCAACTGGAGAAAGAGACACTGTGAGACTATGAGAGTGGAGGGTTCGAACCTGTGAAAGATGAACTGGCGTCCAACTGGAGAAAGAGACACTGTGAGACTATGAGGTGGGAGGTTGAACCTGTGAAGATGAACTGAGCGTCCAACTGGAGAAAGAGACACTGTGAGACTATGAGAGTGGAGGTTGAACCTGTGAAGATGAACTGGCGTCCAACTGGAGAGAAAGAGACACTGTGAGACTATGAGAGTGGAGGATTCGAACCTGTGAAGATGAACTGAGCGTCCAAATGGAAGAAAGAGACACTGTGAGACTATGAGTGGAGGTTGAACCTGTGAAGATGAACTGAGCGTCAAATGGAGAGAAAGAGACACTGTGAGACTATGAGTGGAGGTTCGAACCTGTGAAGATGAACTGGCGTCCAAATGGGAGAAAGAGACACTGTGAGACTATGAAGTGGAGGTTCGAACCTGTGAAGATGAACTGAGCCTCCAACTGGAGAAAGAGACACTGTGAGACTATGAGAGTGGAGGTTCGAACCTGTGAAGAAGATGAACTGAGGCGTCCAACTGGAGAAAGAGACACTGTGAGACTATGAGAGTGGAGGTTCGAACCTGTGAAGATGAACTGAGCGTCCCAAATGGGAGAGAAAGAGACACTGTGAGACTATGAGGTGGAGGTTCGAACCTGTGAAGATGAACTGAGCCTCAAATGGAGAAAAGACACTGTGAGACTGAGAGTGGAGGTTCGAACCTGTGAAGATGAACTGAGCGTCCAAATGGAGAGAAAGAGACACTGTGAGACTATGAGAGTGGAGGTTCGAACCTGTGAAGATGAACTGAGCGTCCAAATGGAGAGAAAGAGACACTGTGAGACTATGAGAGTGGAGGTTCGAACCTGTGAAGATGAACTGAGCGTCCAAATGGAGAAAGAGACACTGTGAGACTATGAAGTGGAGGTTGAACCTGTGAAGATAAGTGAGCGTCCAACTGGAAAGAGACACTGTGAGACTATGAGTGGAGGTTCGAACCTGTGAAGATGAACTGGCGTCAAATGGAGAAAAGAGACACTGTGAGACTATGAGAGTGGAGGTTGAACCTGTGAAGATGAACTGGCGTCAAATGGAGAGAAAAGAGACACTGTGAGACTATGAGAGTGGAGGTTGAACCTGTGAAGATGAAATGGCGTCAAATGGGAGAAAGAGACCGTGAGACTATGAGTGGAGGTTGAACCTGTGAAGATGAACTGAGCCTCCAACTGGAAAGAAAGAGACACTGTGAGACTATGAGAGTGGAGGTTCGAACCTGTGAAGATGAACTGGCGTCAAATGGAGAGAAAAGAGACACTGTGAGACTATGAGAGTGGAGGTTGAACCTGTGAAGATAAACTGAGCGTCAAATGGAGAAAAGAGACACTGTGAGACTATGAGAGTGGAGGTTGAACCTGTGAAAGATGAAGTGGCGTCAAACTGGAGAAAAGAGACACTGTGAGACTATGAGAGTGGAGGTTCGAACCTGTGAAGATGAACTGAGCGTCCAAATGGAGAGAAAGAGACACTGTGAGACTATGAGAGTGGAGGTTGAACCTGTGAAGATGAACAGGCGTCAAATGGAGAAAGAGACACTGTGAGACTATGAGAGTGGAGGTTGAACCTGTGAAGATGAACTGAGCCCAACTGGAGAAAGAGACACTGTGAGACTATGAGAGTGGAGGTTGAACCTGTGAAGATGAACTGGCGTCCAAATGGAGAAAAGAGACACTGTGAGACTATGAGAGTGGAGGTTCGAACCTGTGAAGATGAACTGAGCCTCCAACTGGAGAAAAACACACTGTGAGACTATGAGAGTGGAGGTTCGAACCTGTGAAGATGAACTGAGCGTCCAACTGGAGAGAAAGAGACACTGTGAGACTATGAGAGTGGAGGTTCGAACCTGTGAAGATGAACTGAGCGTCCAACTGGAGAGAAAGAGACACTGTGAGACTATGAGTGGAGGTTCGAACCTGTGAAGACGTCCAACTGGAGAGAAAGAGACACTGTGAGACTATGAGTGGAGGTTGAACCTGTGAAGATGAACTGGCGTCCAAATGGAGAAAAGAGACACTGTGAGACTATGAGAGTGGAGGTTCGAACCTGTGAAGATGAACTGGCGTCCAACTGGAGAGAAAGAGACACTGTGAGACTATGAGAGTGGAGGTTGAACCTGTGAAGATGAACTGGCGTCCAAATGGAAGAAAGAAGACACTGTGAGACTATGAGAGTGGAGGTTGAACCTGTGAAGATGAACTGAGCGTCCAAATGGAGAGAAAAAGAGACACTGTGAGACTATGAGAGTGGAGGTTCGAACCTGTGAAGATGAACTGAAGAATCCAAATGGAGAAAAGACACTGTGAGACTATGAGAGTGGAGGTTGAACCTGTGAAGATGAACTGGCGTCCAACTGGGAGAAAGAGACACTGTGAGACTATGAAGTGGAGGGTTCCGAACCTGTGAAGATGAACTGGCGTCCAACTGGGAGAAAGAACACTGTGAGACTATGAGGTGGGAGGTTCGAACCTGTGAAGATGAACTGAGCGTCCAACTGGGAAAAGAACACTGTGAGACTATGAGTGGAGGTTCGAACCTGTGAAGATGAACTGAGCCTCCAACTGGAGAGAAAAGACACTGTGAGACTATGAGAGTGGAGGTTCGAACCTGTGAAGATGAACTGGCGTCAAATGGAGAAAAGAGACACTGTGAGACTATGAGGTGGAGGTTCGAACCTGTGAAGATGAACTGAGCGTCAAATGGAGAAAGAGACACTGTGAGACTATGAGAGTGGAGGATTCGAACCTGTGAAGATGAACTGGCGTCCAAATGGAGAAAGAACACTGTGAGACTATGAGAGTGGAGGTTCGAACCTGTGAAGATGAACTGAGCGTCCAAATGGAAGAAAAGAGACACTGTGAGACTATGAGAGTGGAGGTTCGAACCTGTGAAGATGAACTGGCGTCAAATGGAGAGAAAAAAAGACACTGTGAGACTATGAGTGGAGGTTGAACCTGTGAAGATGAACTGGCGTCCAAATGGAGAGAAAGAGACACTGTGAGACTATGAGAGTGGAGGTTCGAACCTGTGAAGATGAACTGGCGTCAACTGGAGAAAAGAGACACTGTGAGACTATGAGTGGAGGTTCGAACCTGTGAAGATGAACTGAAGCGTCAACTGGAGAGAAAGAGACACTGTGAGACTATGAGTGGAGGTTCGAACCTGTGAAGATGAACTGAGCCACCAACTGGAGAGAAAAGACACTGTGAGACTATGAGAGTGGAGGGTTCCGAACCTGTGAAGATGAAGTGGCGTCCAACTGGGAGAAAAAGAGACACTGTGAGACTATGAGAGTGGAGGTTCGAACCTGTGAAGATGAACTGAGCCTCAACTGGAGGCAAAAAGAGAGACACTGAACACACACAAACAGACACACTGGTGGCCCTAAGATATCAGCTGCAACTAGAAAGGAAAGAAAGAAAGTGACACCCACAGGCGTGTGAAAATTGAAGTGTTGTGCAGAGACAGAGTAATGGCGGTCATCCTTGGGAACTTCAATCGGAAACACTGCAAAGGTAAAAACAGAAAAAGGACACTTCCAATATCTTCCAGTTTCTGATTGAAGTTCTGAGCAAATTCATTTGCATACCTTGAACAACCTGAATATGATTAAGCTGGTGCAGCTTGGACAGCACCGGGAAGCCCTTCTTATTGGTCAGGAAGATGCTGGTGGGCAGGATGGCCGCTTTGATTGGCTCTCCCAGCCACTTGTCAATCACAGCTTCAGAGGGCAGATCTGCACCAATCTCGATCGCTGGGGAAAATTAATTCAATTCAACAAGCGATTAAAAAAAAAAGAAATAAAATGGATCATAACATTTTATTTACTTGGTGATTGTAGCTGACAAAATTCCATAAATCTTACCTGCTGCACACTTCCATTGTTACTCAAATAGCAAACATGGTAGACACTTAGTTCTTTGTTTGCACAAGCCGTCTTTCAGATAGTGTTGCACTTACTTGGTCACCTGGAGGGTGAACTTATCCCACCTTCAATAGCCAACCAGCTGCTGCTTCCTAACTGACTAACATGCTTTCAGCCAGTGACCCAGAAGACATTGCTGGGGTGAACTAGGAAGTGCAAATTGTAACACATTTCAGGAAGGCAGGACAAAGCAAGCTTTTCTTTAACCTAGTGTAGTACCAGCTATTTTAAAATGAAAGCTCTCTGCTAACCTGAACATTTGAGACCTATATAATGAACTGAATTGTACAGTAGGCAAGATTATTGGAGCCTATTGAACTATTGAAGCTATGTAGATATATTAAAAGAAATGTAATAAAATCAATGACACATTGACTAGAAGTCCCTCAATGTTTTCAAATGAAGACATTTAATTTTTTTCTATTTCTAAAACTCAGCAGTATTGAATATTTAGTTGTTATCGATGACACATCTATACTCATTATTAAGTAGTACATCAATATTCATCATTATTACCCAAAACAGATCGTTTGTTGTAATCACACAGAGTACGAAAGGAATGCCACCTGAAAAAAAAAAAAAAATGACATTAAATGTGTGCTATAAATTAATTTGCATCTTTCTAAACTGCACATACTGGCTCTTCCATAAAAATGCTTTGGCTGGCCTGTGTTACATACGTCTCTGTGCTTTTACCAGGGAATACCAAAGCACTACACTTTTAGAAGGGGCTGGTTCATCATCTTCTCTGTGCTTTACTACACTTGTGTACTGTGATGTCAAACTCACCACTGCCAGGTCCTTTCATCTTCACTTCCGTCATCCTTGCGGTTGATTGGCTCGTTCTCTATGATGTCATCACGCACGTCTT
Source organism: Huso huso (assembly GCA_036884735.1). NCBI lineage: Eukaryota > Metazoa > Chordata > Actinopteri > Acipenseriformes > Acipenseridae > Huso > Huso huso. The sequence goes on along the minus strand of CM072708.1, from coordinate 5,108,513 downwards.
CTGCCGCCATCAGTGGAACACTGATCCAAAACTGAAATTAAAAATAAATCACAAAATAGAATATCCTACAAATTCACCCCCAGATTCTTACTCTCAATAGCTTGTGCTAAAGAAGATCCTTAGTAAGTTTCATCACAATGGGATAGCGCTTCTCTAGATGTATAGACAGACTCGATTTTTATGTTACCGATTCTTTAAATTCATATTTATTAAGTAAGCGTAACTCAGGGATGGAAATAAGACTCCTACTGCACAGCAGTTTCACCATACAAGCTTGATTAACCCCAGTGTGTATTAGAGCTGTATATAATCATTTTGAATAAATACAGGATGATTGTACTGCTCAAATACATTTCCTCCACCCCCCCATAATCATTACAGTTAAGTAAAAAAGGTTGTGCACAAGTGCCTGAGGGTAATTACACAACGACCGCAACATACTACAGGAGTGTTACTAAAATATTTATTACAAACAGATTACAGTACTTTGGAACGTAATCTATATAAACTAGACATGAGTTTATGAAAAACGTCTTTTTATTTAGTGACAGCTGCAGAATCACGCATTGCATCTTAATACCATTTAATGAGATGCAGTCGCGCTAGCCTTTTAAAAATGTGCATTTTTAAAAAGCATACCATCTCAAAATCAGCGTTTTTCAACCATAACATCTGCGGTTTTTACACATTGCATAAACAGTTACATTATTTTCCAGTGTATTTCAGATAAACTATTTCAGATAAACAAAGTTAACATGCAAAACAGTACACAATATAAATAATGGTAGTAGAAATAGACAAAGACAAGCTTACCATGAAACGTTTTCTTTTTGAAAATCCCGTTCTAGCGTAAAAATCAGTGTTGTAGAACATGTACCAATGTCTCTGTGGAAACTACTACTACCCTCTGAAGAACACAGAGCTCAGAAAGAAGTGAACATGTTCCATGCTGCAGTGCTTAGAACCTGGCGCTTTAACTTAATTGTATCCAGTGTTTGTTTTCTTTTTTTTTTTTTTTTTTTTTTTTTAACACAAAGGGAAAAGAAATAAAACTGAATTTTCTCCTGAATGTTTGCAAGGAGAGAGAGATTTTTCCTTGTAAACATCGGAAATGTCCAGTCTACGTTCCCTCCTGCAACAATGCTTATGCACAAAAAAAAACCAGCATTGTTGCAGGAGGCGGCGGTGCCTGCGATCCTTTGGAGAAATGTCTCTCCTGGCGAACAAGTAAATGTTAAGAAACATATTCCCTGGTTGACAGATTTATAAACGTGATCGTGCAACTACAAAAAGTTAGCAGCATGTTTAAAATAGAACGCTGTAAGGGGTTTGAGTGGCGCATCAGTAAAGGCGCTCCCGTGGAGTGCAGGATCGGCTCTATAGTCTGGGCGTCGCTGAGTTTGAGTCAGGCTGTTCCCTTGCTGACCCGGGGCCAGGGAGCTTCAGGGCGGCGCTCAACTGGCCGAGCGCTGCCTGTGGAGAGGGAGGGTTAGGTCGGCGGGAACAATCTTGGCTCACCGCACCAGCTACCCTGTAGTCTCGGGGCTTGCCTGTAAGCTGCCCGAGGCTGTGTTGTCCTCCAACACTGTAGCTCTTGGGGGCTGCATGGTGAGTCGCAGTGAAAAAAAAGCGGTCACTTGTGGAGGACAGCGTGTGTTCGTCTTCACCCTCCCGAGTCAGCGCAGGGGTGGTAGCAGTGAGCTGAGCCTAAAAATAATTGGCCATTTTCAAATTGGGAAAAAATATTAAATAACTGGCAATGACAATTTATAAAAAAAAAATAACAGAACGCTGCGATACGGACAACATGGGACACAGCAGGATGTTCTGTAACACTTAAAGTTACACGCCCACCCTCACCCCTAATCCAGACTCCCCACCACCTCAATACTCCTCCCACCTCCCCACCCCCCTCAAGACTACTCCCACCTCCCACCCCCTCAGGCTCCTCTCAGTTACCATGGATGAATGGTGGCCAGTGTGAATGTGGTTGAGCAGTATCCGGGCCAGGTTGGCATTGTTTCCTGTCGCAGCGGGATCATGAAGGCTGGGAGACCCAGATAGGCAGCGAAGTTCAGCTCCTGAACTAGAGCCTGTCAACAGAGAGAGAGCGAGAGAGAGAAAGAGGTTAGGGGTTCCCCAGGGTCCTTAAAAGTGATTGCAGCTGACAATAAACAATGTGACATTTAAACTCTGCCAGCCTGCGTACTCTACTTTTATATAATATTGAGTTACCATTGTTCTGTAAATCTGCTGTACCTTGAACTGAGCTGCTTTGAGTTTGTCTGGAGAATCCTAAGTGCGGGCACTGAATGGCCTTCCTCCACGCCAATAAATGGCATGAGGAAGGCCATGCTAATTTCATTCAGACAAATTCTAGTGGGTAGATTTCATAATATTCAGGTTTTTATTTTGCTTTTGGTATAAACTTGGTTTCTGCGGGTTACTTTAGTTTTCCAGGAGCGGACAGAAAGACTCACAGCTTCTGAATTCTGCGGATGGTTTTCACCTCAGAATCTGCTTGGATCCAATGGAGAGTTTTTTTCCCACAATCAGAGTGTTCCAATCTGGAATAAGAGAAACAACAAGTTACTGTAGCAGTAGCTTCAGATTCAGCTTTCTTGCTGTCCCTTACCTTTCTATGAAGTGCTTCTCATTATTATAATTACTCACACTTTTGTTGTTGTTGATAAGTCTCTGTTGCTTTGTCTGAGTTCAGGAGCTGCTCTTCAGTTGTGACTGACTAAAGCAGGCTAGATCAGTCAGTGTCTTTATAGAACAGCCAGCGCCATCTAGTGATCTGCCACTGAATCAGGTTTGTTTTTTGCTGGCAGTACAATAGCTGTGCACTAGATGGGCGCTGAAACAAAAAACCCCACAGCACTTCTGCTGATCTAGCCTACATCACGTTTATGGCGGAAACTAGAGCGGAACAGCAACTCCTGAACTCAGTCAAAGCACCTTATTAAATGATGCATTGAGAACACTGATGGAAATAGAGTCCTATTGCAAAAGCAGTTCACCCATTCAGGTTTTACTATGAGCTTGATTAACCACAGTGTGTATAGGTAACAAGCTCAGGTGTGTATCAAACTCAGTGAAACCAGGCATGGCTCAAACTGCTATGCAAAGGAGTCTTATTTTATCTCTGCACTTCCTTTAGCTACACAGATCTCAAATGTGCAGTCCTAAAACTGGATATCTGGTATTACTTTAGGTTAAAGAAAGTTCTCAGTTTCTATGCCATGTTCTGGGTAAAATCAGGGGCGGTTTTCAAAACTTGCAATCTGGATAACAGTGATCCAGATTTTGTAATCGAGATTACTTTTTATCTAGATCGTTTTGATCCAGATTTGTCAGAAAATGTCACAGCTGGATTACACTTATCCAGATTAACAATAATTACGATTATGAAATCAATTTTCTTAAAGTAATTTCGATCACAAAATATAGGATTTCAAAATACAGATCACTATTGTCCAGATTACAAAGTTTTAAAAAAGCATAACACTAGTTGTTGTGCAACACTAACGGAATCTAAGGCCAAGAAACAGATTTTTTGAAACCTACTGTAGTACCAGATGTTTTAAATGAAAATACATCGTCGGCTAAAACCGGGTTCTTTCAAAACTGCACATACGAGACCTGTAATAGATGGCATGGAAGTCATGCAATCATTGCTAGCTACAGTCACTTCATTAAAACGTTATTTCCTGTGCTCACCTCGTCCAGACAGCAGCAAATCCGACCGTGTGTGTGCGCCCGGGTCGAGACTGAGCCGGCTCATCACAGAACTCCCTTTGCCAGGCGAGGGGTGAAAGATTGGCATGCACAGGAAATGAACCTGCGGGGAGAAAAACAGGCACAGCCGACAGGAGTGAGGGGTGCGGTAGCGGCAAGAACTGAAACTAAACCCAAGAGGGTTATACTGTAGCTGTGATTCGAGACCAATGCTCAAATATCAGTAGTCATAAATCTTACTGAATATTTCAAATAGCCAATTAAAATCCTCAATGGTATTTTTAGTATGCTTGTATTATTATTAATATTGTTATTAGTAGTTATACTACTCCTGTAACACAACTACTTCTACTGCTAATATGTATAATAACAATAATACAAATAAATAGAGTATTATAATTAGAATTATTTTAAAATAATGTCACATGTGGACCATTCTTTGCCAAAAATTAACATTTCAGCACTTAATATAATACAAGCAAGTAAACATTTGTTTTTGAAACAAATTATTAATATTGATGGATGAAATATGACTCCGTTGCATAGAGCTTGCTCCATTGCTGGTTTTTTTACTATGATTTTAATAGACACAGCTTATTACCTATCAGCTCGTGAACGGGCAAACTGCTATGCAATAAATGTCTTATGTGTGTCGTCTAACCGCATCAAATTGATTATATTTTTAATTATTGGGGATTATTATCATTAAATACAGATGGTTAGAATGACCTTCGTTCAGTTATTAGGAGGGTCAAACCTGACATGGATGCCGGTGTGGTCATTATTTTGATCTGATGCCACCATGTGCA